>PVKE010051690.1:0-10567 GCA_004027555.1 Craseonycteris thonglongyai | reverse complement strand
TTGTCCAATGCAGTTCCCAAAAGCAAGATTCTGGTACAAAAAGGAGAAAGTTGGTATTGAAATACCAGAATGTACATTCAGGTTGGCATAACTATAACTCACAGAGTGGACTGGAGAGACCGAGGCACTGAAAGGTAGAGTTGGTGGTATCCGGGAGCAGGTCGGCTTTGGATCTTGAATGGGATCAAAAACTGTGGGGCTGAAAGGAATTAGATGTATATGTGCCATGTATATATACACATCCAGCATAGTATGTAGTAATAGTAAGTGATCATTACTTTTGGTATATAAGTGAATAAATTAGTTAATTAAGCTTAATTAATGTATAATTCTGACTTCTGTTTTTCCAGAAGTGGGAATGATTCAGGATATTTGGGTTTGATCTATTTAGGGAAACTTCATACAAAACAATATATAAGTCTAATTCTTAATCAGCCAGTAGAGAGGGTGCTAGTCTAGGGAAAATAATACGTTTTATTATGTTGACTTTCTTGATCCATCTCATTTTAGCTAAATGCAACAATTAAGTGAAGAGTTTTGTTTGGTGACCCACATCATAATTTTACATTGCCTAGGAACTCAAAGGTTGAAAGTTGTAGTTTTCATTTATTGTTTCTGTTAAAGCAGTATTGAGATAGATGGTCAGAGCTAAATAGAATTTTGTCTCCTTCCTCCAGTATTGTCCCCATAGTCAACCCAACACCAGAGCACATGACCCTAAACATACACACATACTAATACCAGCAGCACTGCCACCATCTGGATTTTACATCAGTATAACTCTACAGAGTTCATCAAGTCTTCCTTTTAGTACTTACAATTTCATTCACTCATGGGCTAGGGGAGACAGTGAGATAACACAAAGATGTCTTAGAATTGTTATCTAGAGAAACACCAGGTCAGATACTCTGTTGTAAATTTACCTATATATGATGAGTGGACTCAGGGGACTGATTCACCAGAGGCTGACAGACACCAAGTGGCCCATCATTTATTTCTTTTCAGAGAAAATACAACTGCCCAGTGGGAAGGATGCCTATAGGAGCTGGTCAATACAAGAGTACTCTCCCTACAGAGAAGTCTCTTTAGAGAGAAAAATTTAGTCAAAAGTTTGCTGGTATACAAAAAAAATAAAGAAAGAGAAGTTTGCTGGATAAGCATCAAGTCTAAGCAAGAGGGGTTATCTTGATGATATTAATGATGGATGCCCTCAAGTTTCATCAGACAGACTGCAGCCTTTCTGTCCACTATGGGCACATTCCAACACATGACTGGTCTGTAGAGTCAGGGCCTCTTCTCAAATCAGTATTAAAAGTACACTGCCACATTCTATCTTCTGATTTTCTTTTCTGAATTTCATGGGACATTAACTTTCTAGTGCAATTTGGCCTCAGCTATGTTAATTCTATGCCTTCAGAGTCACCAGTTTCTTAAGGGGAATACTTCTCTTGATCATTGATTTCATCTCTTATATGTTGGTTCTTACTAATTTCAGTCCAGAAAATAAGTTTATGTTTAAGTTCTGATTTACAAACATGTTCTCTTTTATTTTGCATCAAAAAATAGAATACATTTTTCGGTTACATAATGTGAGACCCTTCATACAAGTGTCAGTGGTAGTGTTGTGCTGGTTAAATGAAGATGAAAGGGACTCAGTCCTTTGTCTATGCAACTATACTTCTAAATTCAGAATTCATCATTCAACAATTTTTTTTAGTTACTATAGACTTCCTATGATTCATTCCTTAATTTTGATTACAATAATCAGACATCCCCTCAAATAGCTTAAGTAAAGGAGGTATTTCTCAAGGCAACCAAACTGGAAATGAAGAAGTTAAACTGTTCATTTTTTTGTAGATGACATGATCCTTTATAATTCAGCCGTCCTCAAACTATGGCCCATGGGCCACATGCGGTCCACCAAAAACATTTATCTAGCCCGCCGGGTGTTTTTACAACTGCTGCCAGTCCTGCTTAGCAGCCGACTCGTCCGGGCCTGCAGTCCAGCCCTCCAACAGTCTGAGGGACAGTGAACTGGCCCCCTGTTTAAAAAGTTTGAGGACCTCTGCTAGAAAACCCTAAAGACTCCACCAGAAAACTGTTAGAAATCAATGAATATAGTAAAGTTGCAGGATACAAAATCAATGTACAAAAATCCACAGCATTTTTACATACAAATGACGAAACTGCAGAAAAAGAAATGAGAAAAACAATACCATTTGTGATCAAAACAAAAAGAATAAAATACTTAGGAATAAACTTAACAAAGAATATGAAGGACTTATACATGGAAAACTATGAGGCACTATTAAAAGAAACTGAAGATACAAAGAAATGGAAGGCTATTCCAGGTCCATGGATCGGAAGAATCAACATAGTTAAAATGCCCATATTATCTAAAGCAATATACAGATTTAATGCAATTCCCATCAAAATCCCACAGACATTCTTTCAAGAAATAGATAAAAAATTATCAGATTCTTATGGAACCACAAGACGTGGATCGCCAAAGTGATCCTCTGAAAAAAAAAACACATAAGGCTGTAGACATCATGCTTCCTGACTTAAGTCTATACTACAAAGTATCAGTAGTCAAAACAACTTGGTATTGGCAGAGAAACAGACATACAGACCAATGGAACAGAACCAAAATCCCAGAAATAAACCCACAAATATATGAACAGATAATCTTTGACAAAGGAGAAAAAATATATATATAATGGGGAAAAGAAAGCCTCTTCAGTAAATGGTGCTAGAAAAATTGGAAAACCACACACAAAAGAATGAATCTGGACTGTGAACTGTCACCATATACCAAAATTAACTCAAAGTGGATTAAGGACCTCCATGTAAGATCCAAAACAATAAAGTACATAGAAGGCATTGGCACTAAACTTATAGACCTTGGGCCCAGAGGGCACTTTATGAACTTGACCCTAAAGGCAAGGAAAGTAAAAGCAAAAATAAATGAATGGGATTACATCAAACTAAAAAGCTTCTGAACAGCAGAAGAAAGTGTCAACAAAGTAAAAAGGAAACCAACTGAATGGGAGAAAATATTTGCAAACAATGCCTCTGATAAGGGGCTAATATTTAAAGTATATAAAGAACTCATATAACTCAACAATAAATAAACAAATGATCCAATTAAAAGATGGGCGGAAGACCTAAACAGACACTTCTCTCATGAAGACATACAAACAGTCAACAGATACATGAAAAAATGCTCAAAATCACTAGCAATCAGGGAAATGCAAATTAAAACCACAATGAGATACCACCTCACACCTGTTAGAATGGCTATAATCAACAAGACAAGAAATAACAAGTGCTGGAGAGGCTGTGGACAAAAAGGAACCCTCATACACTGCTGGTGGGAATATAAATTGGTACAACCACTGTGAAAAGCAGTGTGGAGATTCCTCAAAAAACTAAAAATGGAATTGCCATATGACCCAGCAATCCTTCTCCTGGGTATCTACCCCAAAAACCTGAAAACCTTAATCAGCAAAGATACATGTCCCCAGTGTTCATTGCAGCACTGTTCATGGTGGCCAAGTCATGGAATCAACCAAAGTGTCCTCTGATAAATGACTGGATAAAGAAGTTGTGGTACATGTATACAATGGAATACTGCTCAGCAAAAGAAAAGATGAAATACAGCAGTTTGTGACAATATGGACGGACCTTGAAAACATCTTATTAAGCAAAATAAGTCAGACTGAAAGAATCAAGAAACGTTTAACCTCACTTATAGGTGGAATACAAAACTGGAAGAAACAAAAACTCATGGACACAGTCAATAACTTAGTGGTTACCTGAGGGGGGTGGGAGTGGGTGGGAGAGCTGAGGGTGAATAGGGAGGGGGAATCAAATATGTGGTGATGGAAAGAGAGCTGATTCTGGGTGGTGAGCATATAATGTTACGTATAGACAATGTAATGTAGAATTTTACACCTGGACCCAATGTAATTGATATCAATCAATGTCACTCCAATAAATTTAACAATTAAAAAAAAAAGGTATTTCTCAGAAGGATAACTCTCACAGAAATTAATATAACCAGGCTGAAAGTGAGCTTCAACTAGAACACGAACCTAAGTCCTGAGATGGTTTTCTCCATTTCTAAGTGGTTTCTTGTGATCAAGGTCTATGTGGGCACCTCATCCTGCAACTCCTTCTCCTCTCACCTTGGTCAGTTTTCTTCATTGTGTATGGTCCAACTAGGCCATGAACCCAAGCTTTAGAATCTAAATTACCCTACAGCTAATTTTTCCAAAAATATTTAAAAATGGATATCAAGAGGTGAGTATAAATGATGGACAAAATAGGACTACAATAAATATAATAAAGTTACTCAATGGGATTGAGGTATAAAGATGACTCTGAATTTATAAAATTGTTTTAAAGATTTATTTTATTGTCTGAGAGAGAGAAGGGGAGAGCTCAGAGTTGTTGTACATCATTAGCTATAACATGGTTTCATTCCCCACAGGTGGGTGTGGGGCTGTGCAGGGTGGGAGTGAACTGGGGGCCTCCTGCATGGGAGGTGAGAACCTTCACTGACATTCCTATGGTTACCAGTTGTGCTGCAGTTCAGCATATGAGTTTGCATTGGCCAGGACTGGGATTTGATCCCTGGAATTTGTGGCCACGAGACAAGTGTTCAACATGCCAAGCTATTCTAGGATTCCCTTGAATTTTTTTTTTCCATATTATATAAGGATTTAAAAAATTTGTTATTTGGAGGATGTCATCAAGATGGCAACATGAGAGGAGCTCTTGAAGCCTCTCCTAGAAAGAACAATTTAAACAACTAAAATCCAACCAGACAATAGCTAAGCAGCACACAGCCTCACCTGTGGGACCCACTTATTGCAAAAAAAATACCTAAAGCTGGAGTGAGAGAAAAAGAAAGGGAGCCATGTGGAGACACACTGCGGAGCATGACCTGGAGACCCACCCAGTGACCGACCCAGAGGCTGACCCGAGTTCAGCAGAGAAGAGACTGACTGAGGTGGGAGCTGGGGGCGTGGGCCCAGGAGCAGAACGACTCTGGGAGGGTTGGAGGCCTGGAATGGACAGAGGCGGAGGCGTAGATGCCAGAGCACAGGGTGGACGGAAAAAGTGGGCGTAGCTGGTGGTGGCGAGAGGCCCTGGTGGGAGTACAGGGGGAGCAGACAGGGCACGGTGAGGGCGGCCAGAGCGCAGGGCAGGAGGCCGGAGTGAGGCACCCGCAGCACCCAGAGATTGGCGCGGGGGACCGGAGTGTAGATCCAGCTGCCAGCACTTGAGTCAGGCAGCTGAAGCTGAGGGCCCACAGAGCATGAGGCCAGCGAGACAGAGGTGGGTGTTTCAGTGACTGGAGCAAGAGGTGGGTGTGCTGGTAGCTAGAGTGCTGGCAGCGGGAGTGTGCTGGCAGCTAAAGCACAGAGTGGCCCTCAGTGAGGTGAGGCCCCAACCAGAACACTGCGTGGCCTTGGACACAGAACCTGGCTGCTTCCCCTTGCTGTCTCTCAGGGCTCACCCCACAGGCCTCACCCATGGCAGGCCTTCAGTGAGCTGCTGCTGGGAAGTCACAATTACCCTGTGACACAATCAGACCTGCGCCTTTCCCAACAAACCCCGCCCCACTCTTCCCGCTGAAGCCAGCAGAGGGATCAACGAAAACTGAAGCACAGGGCCGGCTGCTTCTGACAGCAGTGGGATCTCGGGGGCATAGAATACCATTGCCAGACCTTCCCAAAGAGGAGGCATACAGAGATCAGGGCAACTGAGTCAATGAAAAGCCCAACTTCTAGGAAATCTCCCACTATGAGAATACCAAATAAATAAGAGAAAATATTATAAGACACTAATACCAGCTAGGAAGTAAAAGAAAGATTTCTTCACATCTACCGAGGGAAAAGTCCTCGTGGCCAGGAAAGGAAATGTTCTAATAGTGGTGAATACCCCTGTGAACAAAGGTGTTCAGAAAGAAAAAGAAAAATCTCCAGAAAAGAAGCTTGATGATATGAAAACATCTGAGCTAAATGACACAGTATTCAAGACTGCAATTCTGAAAACACTCAAAGAGATTAAAGAAAATTGGCAGAGTACACAGAGGGTGCTAAGTGATTTCAGAAAGAAAATTGAATTTATAAAAAAGAAGCAAATAGAAATTCTGGAGATAAACAACAAAATAAAAGAAATGAATAATGAAATAGCTAGCATAGGAAGCAGAGCTGACCAGATGGAGGAAAGAATTAGTAAAATTGAAGACAGAAATTTGGAAATGTTACAGAAGAAAGAAGAGAGACACCTAAAAGATAAAAGAAATTAAGATATCTAAAAGAGCTATCTGACTCTATTAGAATGAATAACATAAGAATAATAGATATTCAAGAGGGAGCGGAGGACAAGATAAACATAGAGAATTTACTCAGACAAAGAGTAGATGAGAACTTCCTAAATCTATGGCAAGAACTGGAAATTAAAATTTAAGAAGAAAACAGGACCCCTAGCTACTTGAATCCTACCAGATCCTCTCCAAGGCACATTAGACTGAAGATATCAAGGTCAAAGACAAAGAAAGAATCCTCATGGAAGCCAGAAAAAAAGAACACCATAACCTATAAAGGAAAGCCCATCAGACTATCATCAGTTTTCTCAAGAAAAACTCTACAAGCCAGAAGGGAATGGAACAAAGTATTCAAAATATTAAAAGAGAAAAATTACCAGCCAAGAATCCTACACCCAGCAAAGTTATCCTTTAGATATCAAGGAGGAATAAAGACCTTTACAGACATACACCACAAGGCTAGCATTTCAAGAAATACTGAAGGAGAGAATTGGACCTGAAACAAAAAGTAAAAATAAATAGGGATAAACTGGAACAACAACAACATAAAAGGAGAGGAAGTAAATGTTTAAATTTCCAAAGAGAATGGAGATAAGAAACATCCTTAAGAGAAGGAACCACCACCTACCTTATATGAAACTTTCTTTTACATTAAGTTCATGGTAACCACTCAAAAAGAACTTAGAACTGGGACACATAACAATAAAAGAAGAGAAAACAGAAAAAACAGTCATAAACACCATCAAACTAAAATAACTGATGGGAATAAAAAGCAAAGAGCAATAAAATAAATAAATAAATAAATAAATAAATAAACAAACAAACAAATAAATAAATAAATAATACCAGAAAACAAAAGATAAAATGGCTATAGGAAATCCTCATATATCAATCATCACCCTAAAAGTAAATGGACTGAATTCACCAATAAAAAGACACAGAATAGCAAACTGCGTTAAAGAACAAATACTAACCTTATGCTGCCTACAAGAGACAGACTTCAGACACAAGCACCAACTCAGACTCAAAGTGAAAAGGTGGAAAAAATACTCCAAGCAAATGGCACCAAGAGAAAAGCAAATGTAGCCATACTTTTATATCCGATGAAGCATACTTCAGTATCAAAAAGAAAATATGAGACAGAGATGGGCATTTCATAATGATAAAGGGGACAATACAACAAGAAGACGTTACATTTATTAATATATATGCCCCCAACCAAGAAGCACCAAAATTTACAAAGCAACTACTAACAGATCTAAAAGGAGAAACTGACAAAAACACAATTATAGTAGGGGACTTAAACACCCCCATTGACAGCCATGGACAGATCATCCAAACAGAAAATAAATAAGAAAATATCAGCTTTAAATAATACATCACAGCAAATTGACATAGTTGACATTCGCATGATACTTTATCCTACAGCACAGGACTATACATTCTTTTCTGGTGCAATTGGAACATTCTCAAGGATAGACCACATGCTGGGACACAAATAACCTCAGCAAATTTAAGATGATAGAAATCATACCAAGTGTATGCTTTGATCACAAAGCTTTGAAATTGGAGATCAATTACAAAAAGAAAGCAGTGAAAACCACATATACATGGAGATTAAACAACATGTTTTTTAAAAATGACTAAATCAAAGAAGAAATAAAAGAAGAGATTAAAAAATACATAGAAACAAATGACAATGAAAACACAACATACCAAAATTACTGGGGTGTAGTGAAAGCAGTAATAAGAGGGAAATTTACATCACTATAGGCCTATCTCAAGAAACAAGAAAAATCACAAGTAAACAACCTAATATCACATCTTAAAGAACTAGAATAAAAACAGAAAACACCCAAAGCTAACAGAAGGAAGGAAATAATAAAAATTAAAGCAGAACTAAATGAAATAGAGAATAGAAAATGAATAGAAAAAATTAATGCAACAAAAAACTGGTTCTTTGAAAAAATTAACCCTTTTGCTGTGTGTGACAATAATGCCTCGTCATAAGTTGCTGTTGCGGCTGTGCGTATGATGAGTATGTCTCGTCTTGATTTTCATTCCCATTGTTCGCCTCTCTGTGTATTTTATCGTAGCCCTTTCGTTGCACTGGTATTTTATTGCCATATGTGAAGTGGTTTCAGGGAGGTGGTGGAGTTTTGTCCCTCATAACCTGATCCACCATTGATGATGATTCACAGCTTTTACCATCAGAACAATGTCAGACAACAAACATTGAATGCGACCTATCAAAATTTGGCAGAAATCAAGCTAGTTGTAACTATTCTTCAGTGCATTTTGTTAAGCAAAATGCTGTGAAAGTCAGTAACCCAACTGCAAATTAAGTGACCTGTCCTAAATTTAGTTTCCTCTCACGATTCAAGTTTTAACATTTTATAAAAAATGGAGAAATCTACCACGCTTTTATTTTAAAAGCTCTATTTAAACACTTCTAATTTTTATTTGAAAGAAATAAATGATTTATAAAGGCCTGGCTGAAGCATGCTATTTTAATGAGTTAAAAATCCTTGTGTTTGTAAGATCCATCTAACTCTATAAAACTGCCAAATCTTAAATCAATTTTCTCCCCTACTTTCATCTTGATTCCAATAAACTAGCATTCCTGTAACCAAACATAGAGGACTAAACCTCATTTTCATTGAAAAGAGTATAAAAGCTAGTCCTCATAATTTGCTAAAAAGTTTATTTTAATAATAGCTAATTATTATGTCCCTAGTAATCTACCTGTCATTTAATTAAGAAGTTCTATTTCTAATAAATAAACTCTCAAATCCAGACTTGAGTAAAAGGCCAGAAGACAATGTGACTAATACACTTAAATATTCCTACCAATAATCACATTCTTAGAACTGTTTTCCTAATGATCGCCAAAGTCCAGCCTGAGTTACTAGGCACACTTGCTACATTTGTATAATCAATGATATGTCTTTGAGGTTAGTGTCAATAAAGAAATTAATTTCTATAAAAAACAAACAAACAATGTCAGAAAATACACTGGTATTTTATTGTATGTGAAGCAGTTTCAGGGACATGGTGGAGTTTTGTCCCTTGTAACCTGATCTGCCGTCGATGATGATTCACAGCTTTTGCCATCAAAACAGTGTCAGAAAATGCCCTATTACACTTCTGCTCCTTTTCGCACTCAGTGAGATGAATTGAGCAATTTCACCACCTTCTAGAATTACGGTAGCTCTCCTGGCGCACTCGAAAATCTCCATTCGGCAAAAGCTGTGAATCATCATTGGTGGCAGATCAGGTTATAAGGGACAAAACTCCACCACCTCCATGAAACTGTTTTGTGTATGACAATAAAATACCAGTGCAGCAAAAGGGTTAATAAAATTGACAACCCCCTGACTAGGCTCACCAAGGGAAAAAGAGAAAACACAAAAATAATCTAAATTAGAAACAAAAGAGGGAAAATTACAACTGATTCCACAGAAACAAAGGATCATCCAAGAATACTGTGAAGGACTATATGCCACCAAGTTTTGCAACCTAGAAGAAATGGACAACTTTCTAGAAACTTAGTCTGCCTAGACTGAATCAAGAAGAACTGGAAAACCTAAACAGACCAATCAACAGTAAGAAAACTGAAATAATCATCTAAAACCTCCCCAAAAGCAAGAGCCCAGGATCAGATGGTCTCACTAATGAGTTTTAACAGGCGTTCAAACAGGAACTAACACTGATCCTCCTCAAACTTTTCTGAAAAATTGGAGAAGAGGCACTACTTCCCAACTCATTCTATGAGGCCAACATTACCCTAACACCAAAGCTTGGCAAGGACATTGCAAAAAAAGAAAACTATAGACCAATATCTCTAATAAACACTGATGCAAAAATCCTAAACCAAATTCTAGCAAAAAGAATACAACTATGCACTAAAAACATTATACATCACAATCAGGTAGGATTCATCCCAGGAGCATAAGGATGGTTCAACATATGCAAATCGATCAATGCGATATACCACATAAACAAAATAAAAGATAAAAACCATATGGTTATATCAATTGATGCAGAAAAAGCATTCGACAAGATACAACATCCATTTATGATCAAAACACATAATAAAATGGGTATAGACATAATTAATGTAATTTTGAAGTTTCCACAAGTGTAAACATGTTGAGATCTCTATAACCATTGTAATGAGATTTTAAAATATTTGTGATTCCTATTTGACAAAGTTACAGATCTGTT
>PVKE010051689.1:0-10564 GCA_004027555.1 Craseonycteris thonglongyai | reverse complement strand
AAATTATTAAATGTGTTAACTTTGTGGGGGGAGGTGGGAGTGGGCACTAGATATAAGGTGATGGAAGGGGAACTGATACTGAGTGATGGGCACATAATACGATGCATGAATGATGTGAGGTGGACTTGTACATCTGTAAACTGTCTAATTGTTACCAACCAATGTAACCTCATCAAATTTAACAATAAATTAAAAAAAACAAAAAAAAAACATGGGTTAACCAGCACAACCCTGAAACAAACCTTCAAAGTGCACAGTGAAACTCAGCTAATTGTCCCGAAAGTTCTGTCAGTCCAAATCAAGAGTCAAAACAATGTTGCTAACCTTTGTTATAATATCAGAAGGATTGTTCATTATGAATTTGTACCAACTGGACAAACAGTCAACCAAGTTGACTATTTGCAAGTGTTGAAAAGGCTGTGTGAAAAAGACAAAACTATCTTGAACTTTTCACCAACAACCAATGGCTCTTGCATCATGACAATGACCAGGTCATACAGCATTGTCTGTGAGGGAGTTCTTCACCAACTAACTGTATTGGATCACCCTCCATACTCCTCTGATCTGGTCCCCAGTGACTTTTTCTTGACCAGAAAATAAAAGAAATATGGAAAAAAGACATTTGCATGACATTCAAGACATCAAGGGTAGAACGATAATGGCTCTAATGGCCATTCCAGAAAAAGAATTCCAAACTTGCTTTGAAAGGTGGACTAGGCACTGGCACCAGTGCATAGCTTCCCAAGGGGAGTATTTGAGAGGTGACCCTAGTGATATTCTACCGTGAGGTATGTAGCACTTGTTCTAGGATGAGTTCTCAAACTTAATTGGCAGACATCATTTTATACTTTAAAAGCTAACCTCATCGTTGAAAACACAACAGACACTCAAGTTGGCAAACAGACGTATAAACGCTAGGAAAATGAGAAAGGAAAGAGAGAGAGAAGGAAGGTGAGGGGAAGGGAGGAGAAGGGAAGGGAAGGGCAGGGGAGGGGGGAGGAGAGGAGAAAAGAAGAGAAGAGACAAAGAAATATCTAAAAAACAAATTTAATAGCTAAAAAATTTTAGGATTTTTTCTTCTTGTTCTGGCTGGCTATTGCTCCTTCATTTGTTTGTTTATAAAATAAATATCTAATTGAGTATGTAGATTTAATATACACAACAATCAGTTGGAGTTTTTACATCAGAATAATTTCAAAATATCCATTCTATTTTCTCTGATAAAGCATATATTTTCTTCCCTCCTCTCACTATTCACCCACATGAAATTGAAACTGTTCACCATATTTTACCTGAATAAATGAATATATTTATTTCATCAATTCTGTTCTTTCTGGATTAGTCTTCACCACACCATAGATATGACTGACCTTTAAATTGCTAAATATTTTTACAGTCCTAAAGATATGTTTTACATTTTTACCTCAGAAATAAATGGAGAAGGCAATGTTTTTGTATTATGACTTTAGGTGATCAAAAAATATTTATCACTGCTGCAAAGAAATTGCAGCTGTTAACGCTGTCTTTGGGACGCTTTTATGGAACACATGAATAAAATAATTATTCATGTCAAGATTGAAAGTAGTGCTTGATTGCAACGTGGAAAGTGGCCATCAGACCAGTTAATGTGCAATTCTGGGGATTCCCAAAAGAATCAGCAAGGGCATATCATCATTCGATTACTAGAGAAATGAACAGCACTGTTCACAAGAGCTTGGCAATTAATTAAATGATATGCTTGTTCATCTCGCAGGTCAAGCAGATAATTGTGCTGAGAATTGCTTTGAAATCATGCATGGCTCAACTTAGCCCTTTTGAATCCCAAGAGATTTGCAGGTCAAACTGCCTATCACACTTCCTGTGGATGGGGGACTAATACTAGCTAATCCTGTTAGCATACACAATGGGATGAGATAGAGTCGTAGTTACATGGTACAAGTGAACATGCCCAAGACAGAGTCCTTGCATGCTTTCATTTACCTTTTTATTATGTAACTATAATGTAATAATTATGTCAGATTTCACTTGGCCTATTTTTCTATGAATGTCTATGATGCCATTAACTTTATTTCATTTTTATGGAAGTTCGTATACCTATCACACGTGTGAAACTTAACACCTTTTTTTTCTCCCCCAAAAATGGCAATTGAAAAATAAGAGTAGATATTAATTTGTCTCTTAATTCTTAAATTTCCAGGCATTTTTAAATAAAGGACATAAAGTCAACATTGACATTTCCTTTTTTCTAAACTACTTCAAGGAAAATGTAATGCCTAGTTAGCTATAAGATATTTAATAATTTAACTGCATATTTTTGTTGATTATATAGTATGTAGTATCTTATTTATTGTGTTGGAGCAGATTTTTAATTTATCAAGTGCTTTTGAAGCCAAATTAAACAAAAACACAAGCTTTCGTGTCTTAATTACTTTCTATGTAATGTAGATCATTCTTAACCTTAGCTAAATTAAAATTTTGAATTGAGTTAATGATCAGAAGTATAAAAACAAAGAAACATATAGACGATTATCTATTGGAGCAATCTTTGATTTCAATATAGGAAACAGAGGTACAGAGACATTAAGCAACTTGCTCAAGATTACACAGCTATTCAATGCTAGCAGTGAGAATAATGCACAGGCCATTTAATTTCAAAGGAGTTTCTGTTAAGCCAAAATTAGACTCTCATGCAAATTACTTAATAACCATTTCTGATCTGATACCCAGCCTACTTGTTCAACTGCACAGAAATCAATCCTTGAAACCACCAATACACAACTATAAAAAACAGAGGCTAAGGAATTGTTAATGGCCTGGGTAGAAGCAACCAACCCTATTTCTGTTAAAAAATAAAAACATTCTCAGAAAAATTGCTGTGTAACTATAGTTTATGAATCACAGGTTGGCTAATCTTTATTTGGGAAACAGACATTATTCCATCTAAAATAATCTATACAATTAGAACTTCTTGGTCTATAAGCAAATAATATTTCTTGTTCCTGAGGTCTATGGCATAAAATAAAATGGATTTGAGCCTTTTTGGTGGCAGAAATGAGTAGGAGTACCTTTATACGTTTGTAAATAACAACTTTCTTTTTGAAAAATTAAGAATATCACCTCCAGGTGAAGGAAATCCCGTTATCTGTTACATTCTAAAAATAAAAGATTCATTACTATTTAGAAAAACTCTTCAACTGTAACACTTAAATAGTAATATAGTGTAGTTAATTTTTTCCTAACATTCTGGAATATTCTTGTGAATAAATTATTTTCTTTATTTTTTTTCTTAAAATTTTTTAAAGATTTATTTGCATTGTTTTTGACAGAGAGAGACAGAGACAGAAACAGAGAGAAGGGGGAGGGCCCGGAACAGTCTCCATAGTTGCACATCACTGGTTTTTCCACATAGTTTCATCCACAGGTGGGTTCAGGGCTGCACAGGGCAGGAACTGGACCGGGGTTTCATCCCAGTGAGAACCGAACTGGGGGCACTCCCCAGTTCAGCATATGGGTCCCCACGAGCCAAGGCTGGATTCGATCCTCGGTCCCCGGGGCTGCAAAGCGAGAGCTTAACCCACTGAGCCATTCTGGCTTCTCCCCCAATTTTTTTTTTTTAATCATGTTAGTGCATGGATATTTAATCATGTACTATAAATTTATCATACCCCTCTTTGCAATAAAAAGGAATTCAGTATAAAAAGGATGCAATTTTTACTCTATCCAAATGGATTTTTTTGTTGTAGAATTTTTTATACTATGGGGAGAGTTTCAAAAACCAGTGACTACAGGGCTCAGGCAGGTACTGTACATGCATGAAATGGCCTGTTATAAGAAGATTAAAAGTGATGGGGATGGTTTGGAGAGTACATGCTTGCAAAGCAAATTCTTCCCATGTGGGAATTCCAGCCACTGTTGACAGAACTTCAGATTTCTCAAAAGACAGTAGTAAATAAGATGTATACTTAAATTTTCTCAATTTGTAAATACTGGATTGTATCACTCATCATGCAGAAAAAATAAACATGTATGTGGACCATATGCATTGTGCAGGATGCCAATTTATATTTATTTGGGAAAGTTTCACAAATGTAACTGAAATTGTCTCTGTAAGGAAGTTTCTGTATCTGGTGTGCATTCTTTCTGCTTTTATTATTTTCTTTTATTTGTGTATTCATCACAAAAAAGGAGATTTCTTACTACTTGGCAACTCCTGGTTTTGGAGCTATCTCATGTATAAGAAAAATTTTTCTAGATCAAATTTGAAATGATTCTTTATTGCTGGCAGGGCGTACATTGCTACTAATAGAATCATATATCATTTGGCATTATTTAAAGTTGATTTTATTTGGAACCCCATCAAATTTGATGGTTTAATAATATATTTATTGAGCTAATTTTCTTTAAACACAGAACTACAATCAACCTAAAATAATAAAAGTTGATTTTAAACTCTGACTTTCTCAATACATGTGAAGATAAGCCCTCCCCAATAGATACCCACCCATCAAAAATCTCTCTTTTGAAATGGTCTTTATATCTTTCTGTTTTGTCCATGTGGCTACTTCTATAGTGATGATCCATGGCTCAAGCAAGAATGTAGAAATTCAGAAACATTCTAAGCGTAAAGCAATGTGATCTACAGCCAAGATGCTAGCCCAAAGGAAGCTGATAAAAATAGTCCTGTGCTGGGCTAAACAGAGAATAATTAAGAACTCTTTAAGAGCCATGGATTAGAAAAAGCTATCTAAGAATGTGTTGGAGGATATGTTTCTCAGAAATAATTTATAAAAATGTCAAATTTGAGGTCTGCAGTCAAAGCCTTTGCTGATTTCCCCCCCTGAAATTGTAGCCCTCTCTTACAGTAAACGCATATCTGAAACCAAATTCTAATCCTGTAGTTAATTTTAAATAGGAAGTTTAAAAAAATCAAGTGGAATCTTAAAAAATATATACATTATCTTCTATGAGCCTAGGGGATCATGCAGCTGTTCAGATTTTCATTTTATAGCACGTGCCACTGTGACAAATGAAGAATATTTTCATCCACTAGGATTACTGGTTTGATGAAAAGCAATAAACAAATGGTAACAAGAATTATGTATTTAACTGACAGTCTGACTATTTGGAGTGGTAATGAAGAGAATGCAAAAATTGGATAGTGTTCTCTGCTGGTCTATACTACATTAATAAGTTATTAGCTGAAATGTCTGTTGGTTACTAGATAATGGGGTTAGCATTTGCATATTTTAATGATTTCTCAAAGAACACAGAGTGAAACTAGCAGATATAGCACCCTTTAAAATTAAGTTTCCAGGAGATTTTTCAACTCCAAGATACATTTCCATTGCTGACCCTCTTTCAGAAAGGAAAACGGAGTTGCTGAAAATGCCCCCATATTTTTCACCTTATTCTGGTTGTATATAATGGGGACTTGCTTTTAAGTTCTTATTTTCTCTTTTCTAACTCAATATTAAAGGTGTGAATGCTTATTTTGAATTCAGATACTTCTTGAGAAGAGAGCCTTGGTGCAACTTCAAAAACCAGTAGTAATGTTATCACTCAGTAGAATGATTGCAAAATTCCAGTTGATAATGTTGTTTTATTAACACATTTCATAAAATATTAGTCTTTGGAGATGCCCCATGGGGAGGAATCAAGTTCTTTGGTCAAATAAGTTCTATGTCACATCCCCCACCATTAACATCAATAGTTCTACAGTAAGGTAATGCGCTTAATTTCACTTTAGATTTTCAACATCACTTCTTTAAAGAAAACATAGAAAGTCACCTAATTTTTTTTATGGAAATTCATTAATAAATTATGTATGCATATTATAGATTATTGTAAGACTATATTAATCATAGAAACAGAATTTTGTGAACTTATTTTATTGTTTGAGAGATGGTGAGAGAGAGAGAGAAAAAAGGAGAGAGAGAGAGAGAGAGAAGAGGAGGAGAGAGAGAGCTGTCTCCATAGTTGTACATCATTAGTTGTGAAATAGTTTCATTCCACGCAGGTGGATGTGAGGCCGCGTGGGGCAGGAACCAAACTGGGGTCCTCTCACATGGGAGTTGAGAATCCTCACTGCCATCCTGGTAATAACCAGTTGTAAGGCAGCTCAACACATGGGCTTTGCATGGGCCAAGGTTGGGATTCGATCCTGGACCTCAGAGTTTCAAGGCAAGAGCTCAACCTGTTGAGCTACCCCAGCGTCCCAGAATCAGAAATTTTTAAAACTTGAATAATGGTATCCCTCTTCCTGACCTGGAAACATACCTGTGACAAAATTGCCTCCAGACAAAAATGTGTCATTTTTATTCTGGTAATTTGCTTCCTAATTAGCTTTCTAGAACAAGTTGTCTAAGATTTTTAAATCTTAAAGTTTACTCTAGAAATCTACTTGGTGAAAATCAAGGAGTTCATTTATTTCAAAATTAATGCTTCTTTTACTAATAAAAAATGATTTGTGATGTTTTCTGAGGTGAAAGGAAGTAGAAAATCATCAAAAATTAAAATTACTATTTACTTTCTAAGGCTGTCTACTGGCACAAAATATCTTTCCCTGAATTTCTAGTGATCTGTTGGCATGTGTTTTATTTTTCTTTCTACTAACATCAAAATAGTACTTTCTTTCTTAAAAAGTATAAGGACTTTATTTATTAATATTGTGTTCTTATATGTAGATATGTGATATAAATAAAGATATAAGAATCAGTCCTGTCTGTTTTTTATGACATGTAAATTGTGGAGTACATGCACATGGAACTGTCTAAGGGGAACATATTTTAATAAGTGTTGCCCAATCAAGAAGAGAAATGAAAGTCTTCTGTACATACAGTGATCATGCATACATGCTCCCCAAACAAACTTTAATTTCTATGCATATAAATGGGTGGAATGAAACTGTATGTCTATTATGCAAACAGTCCTTTGTCCTGTCAGGCCATTGAGGAAAAAGACCATAATCCGTAGTGTCCTGGAGAATATATGCTGATCCTATGGGACTCACTGTCATTTAATTTAGGCCAGTTGTGTCTGCCTTATCTCCGAGTATTTACATATAAATTGTTTGTTGCTGTGGAAGGAGGTAGAGAGGGAAGATAGATTGCAAACAATTTCCCCCAATTATTTTATGATGTCTGCTTTCATATGGGATGTGTTCTCAGCAAATGAGGAGTATAGTCAGGGAGGGGTGCTTTGTTTCAGATGGAGGATCCACATTTACCCCACATGTGGGAAATGAGCATCAGGAAAAAGGAAACTGTTTGCATGTAATCTGTTTCTACACATAATGAAAGAGAATTGATTCAATACAGAGACATGGCTGTTTTGACATAAATGCTAATAGGAGGTGTGATCAAAAGATACGGTAAATGTTTAAATTAAAAAACAAAATTACAGTAGAAGACACATTGCCACTAATCCCCCTCACTTGGAACACATTCATCTTATTGTTCTCGCCACTTTCTGAAGTGGTTCTGGAAGTCCTCTTTTTTGAGTGTCTTTAGTTTCCCTGTTGTGACGGCCTCCATATCCTGAACCGATTGAAAACATTTACCTTTCATGGTCGTTTTGACTTTGGGACAGAGCCAGAAGTCACACGGTGCCAAATCTGCTGAATAAGGTGGATGAGGACACACTGTGATGTTTTCAATTGAATTTGCCAAACCAGAAGCAAGGTGTAACCTGAATTCCGGTGTGATCAAAAAATACGGTGAATGTTTAAATTTTAAAAATTTTATTACAGTAAAAGACACATTGTTCAAAGTGAGGGAGGATATTTTGAGGGTGGGGGGAGTGATGGCAATGTGTCATTTACTGTAAAAAATTTTTTATTTAAA
The DNA here is from genome assembly GCA_004027555.1 of Craseonycteris thonglongyai. NCBI lineage: Eukaryota > Metazoa > Chordata > Mammalia > Chiroptera > Craseonycteridae > Craseonycteris > Craseonycteris thonglongyai. The sequence continues at coordinate 2,723 of PVKE010051689.1, read as the reverse complement.
CATTTACCTCCTTTTTTTGATCATACCACGTATATCCTTGTGCCAACTCAGACTCATGAGTTGCCCAGGGTTCTGTGGTTTTTGCCCTGATTCATTAACATCCTGTAATCCATCTACAAATTCTCACCTGCCCAGACCTGTAAGAACGAAGACACACGTGCATCACATGAATTTCAGAAAAAAGAGTGTATACGTGACAAAGCTTTTTGCAGATAATTTCACCATTTTCTAAGAACTGGGATTTGAGTCACAGCAGTTCAAAGATTGCAATGTGTAACAGCAAACTTACACAGCATTCATAACCCAAAGCCTTCTATGGTGGGGGCAGGGGTTCAGAGCAGGTGGGTGAGGGAAGAGACTATTAATCTCAAAATAAATATTACACTACAAAACTGCAAAAGTAATTACATAGCAATGATTAACAAAAACTAGCCCAAAATAAAGGCGTGAAGATTGGAATTCAATGCCTCCTAGCAGATATGAATCACCTCCTACATTGTCTTTTAGCTTCCCGAAGTTAATATTTATTGAGCACTTCCTGTGGCAAGCACTGTACTAAATACTTTATATGCGTTAGCACTTTGAATCCCTCCTAGAATTTTATGGGGTCAGTAATTTCATTTTTCCCATTGTCCAGATTAATTTAAGGTTAAAAGTGACTTGATCAAAGTCTTCAAGTGAAAGAGAGAGCCAGATTCAAATGAGCCCACATTCCACATTTTAACCACCATGCTATGCGGCCTAACATTTGGCTCTTGAGAAGTGGAAAACAGGGACCTTCCCAAATTGAGAATTTTTATTCTTACACTAGCTTTCTCTTTATCCGTTTCCTTATTACTAACATTGTACACATGCATGTGAATTGAATATATTTGCACTAAGAATCCCTGATCAGGGCAATGACTATTTGATATGGGCTTACCTGAAACACCCAGAAACTCAAACTGACCCCTGTCAGAGTGTGATGAATGGAGGACTACTATTTATTTTCTCTTATTAAACTTTTACTGAGTGGGGGGGAATACAAATATTTCAGGCACAGGGAGCTGCTTTGGAATGGAGCAATGTCAAGATGGTAGTTTCTAAAGAAACTGTCATTGGGAAAGATGGAGAGAGACAAAGAGACAGAGAGAGACAGACTGATTTCTCACAAATTAATTTCCTAATTTTTCTTGAGACATCTGAAAAATGTATGCTTTCTTTCATGCTATGTCAGATCTCTGCGGCCAGCTGGCTGGCCTAAGTTTATATCATTTGACTTATTTAAAACTTATATCATTTCTACCTTCAAAGAGGTTGGAAACAGCATACAAAATGAAATGTAACAGCCAAAAGGGTCACTAGGGGTAGGGCTATAGAACAGGAAATGACAAATTCTGACCGTCAGTGCTGCATTTGACATTTTTAGTCTGTTGAAAGTGTAGCCTATAAATAGATGGGCTAAATATTTATATTTGATTTTATTTTTATTTTTTATATTTTTGAAGTTTGATTGTATTGTTTGAGAGAAGGTGAGAGAGAGGAACAGAGAGTCGCCAGGAGGGCCCAGAGCAGTCTCCACAGTTGTACATCATTAGTTGTGACATAGTTTCATTCCACACAGGTGAATGTGGGGCTGCACAAGGCAGAACCAAGCCAGGGCCTCCCGCATGGGAGACAAGAACCTTCACAGCCACCCCTGTGGTTACCAGTTACATAGCAGTTCAGCATGTGGGTTTGCACGGGCTGGAGCCGGGATTCAATCCTCAGACCTTGCCATTGCAAGGCAAGTGCTCAACCGGTTGAGCTGTCCTGGCACCCCCTAAATATTTATATCTTATAACTCAGGTACAATTATAACTTTAAATGATATAATTCATGAATTGTTCACTGATCTGTTGTGACATAACTTGGTTTGATGTTGATTTTAGCTTTAACGTACATCTTTAAGGAGTCAATTTTTTTTTTCAGAATTTAATAAGACTTGGGAAATGATACTTATAGCCAGACCTCAAGTAAGACAAGTGACAAATTCTATACTCAGAACTATACCCAGAAAATGCTCATCCACAAGACTGGAGTTAGGATTGCCGTTCTCTCACATAGTAACTCTATGGTCCTAGGGAAGTTATAAAACCATTCCAAATTTCAGGTTATTCATCCATATAGTAAATTTAATATTAACCTCACAGATTTCTAGTGTTGTTGACAGTATGGCATATGAAAAGGCAAGTAAATTGTTTAGAACAATTTCTAGCATATATAAAGCCCTGAATAAGTAGAGCTCCTATTATTATCAGCTGGAAAAGTTGAGGGGGAAAAAGTCCCTAAGAGACTACAGAAAGAAAGTTGTTGAATTGATGAAGACATGTAATATAGTATGCTATACTATTAACACACTATAATACTATAATATAAGAACATATTCATATATACTAATATATTTCTAAATATAGTTTTTTAATATATATATTAATCATAAAATGTAAACCAAAGTAAAAATAACCAAGAAGGCAGGCTTAAGGTGAGCTAAGTAGCTCTGGCTCCGTTATACAGGGGTACAGCTAGGACACCAGCCAAATTTCATATTTATGTTTGTATGTGTTGCAAGCTTAAAACTTTATTTTGTAACATAACAGTCATTTCAAAGTTATGTCTTAACTTGGTGTACATATTATGGGCCAGTTGTCAATTCCAAGATAAGCTTAGATTTATTAGGTAAAGTTGAATTTAATAAACATGTT
>PVKE010051688.1:0-10564 GCA_004027555.1 Craseonycteris thonglongyai | reverse complement strand
TGATGGGAGAGAGGGAGGGGAGGTGGGAGAGGGCACCAGCATTATGGACACACTCAATGGTTTGGTGTTTACCTGGAGAGGAGGGAGGAGGGGGGAAGGGGGAGGGAGAGTTGTGTGGGGAGGGGGGAGTGGGCACCAGATATATCGGGTTGGAGGGGGACCTGATTCTGGAAGCTGGGCACATAATGCGATGCATGGGTGATGTGAGGTGGAATTGTCCATTGGGAAACTGTCTGATTGTTACCAACCAATGTCACCCCATTAAATTTAACAATAAAATATAAAAAATAAAAAATAAATCTTCGAAAATCAATGTAAATTTTCATATTAACATGAAAAAAAAGGAAAACAAAATGATAGTTTTTATAAATACAAAAAAAAATTGATAAAATTCAACACCTATTCACGATAAAAGTCTTGGAAAAGTAAAAATAGAAGAAAGGTACCTTAATAAAAAAAAAATTATTTAAGGTATTATGCCAGACTACAGTTGGCATTATATTTAATGGTGAAAAATTTTAATGCTTTTCTTTTAATTTCAGGAGCATGACCAGGGTACATGCTCTCATCTCTTCTATTAAATATTGTACTTGAAGTCCTAGCTATGTAATAGGTAAGTAAAGAAAATCAAATGCATAAAGGTAGGAAAGGAAGAAATAAAACTCTGGCAGATAACATGACTGTTTACAGAGGAAATGCCAAGAAAGCTACTAAACAACTACTAAAATTAATAGTGAATTTTTCAAGGTCATGAAATACAACATTAAAATACAAAAACAATCATGTCTTTATATGTTAAAAGCAAACTATTTGAAATTTAAATTAGAAAAAAATGGCATTTATAAGACTATTAAAAACAGTTAAATACTTAGAAATAAATATTTTTAAAAACCATGTAAGACCTATACTGAAAGCCCAAAAACATTGCTGAGAGAAATGAAAGATCTCAAAAAACAGAGCTTTACTATGTTCATGGATCTAAGACTCAATGTGTCATAGATGTCAATTCTCTTTAATCTGTTTTATGGATTTAATGTAATCCCAACCAAATCAGTTACTAGCAGATTTTTTTTTCTCAAAAATTAACAATGTAATTCTGAAATTTGAATGGAAAAGCCACAAACGTAGAATAACCAAAGCAATCTTGAAAAGAAAGAACATTGGAAGACTTCAGCTATGGAGACTAACCACAAAGCAACATTTATCCAGAGATATAAAGATTAACAAATAGCTTGATGAAACAGAAAAGAAAGCCACACTTATGCAGGTTACTTGATTTTGGAAAGGTGCCAAAGCAATCCAAGAGGGAAAGAAAAGTCTTTTCAACAAATTGTGGAACAACTGGATAATGACATGGGGGAAAATGAGCCTAGATCCCAACTTCACATCATTAAGCAAAATTAAGATGAACCATGTGCCTAAACTTAAAGGCCAAAATAAAATTCTAAAAGTAAACATAGAAAAATATCTTAATGATTGGAGGTAGGTATAAGTTTTGTACAGAATACATAGTAGGCATAAAAACAACAAGAGAAACAAGCACAGAAAACAATAGGCCTAAAAGAAAAAATTAACAAATTAGTCTTAATCAAAATTAAAGCCTTCTGCTCACCAAAAGATGGTTGTTGTTTTTTAATATGAATAAGCAAGCCAAAGACTAAGAGAGAATATTTACAAAACATGTATCTCAAGAAGGGCTGGTATCCAGGATGCATTTTTAAACCCCTACAGTTTAATAACAAAAAGTCAAACACCGCAATAAAAATTGGGCAAAAGATTTAAACAGACATTTCCAAAAGAAGATATACAAATGGCTCATAAGCCCTTGACAAAGTACTCAACATTATAAGTTATTAGAGAAATGCAAATTAAAACCACGAGATGCCATCTCATACCACTTGAGAACTAATATTAATAGTTTAAAAAATTTAATAATGCCAAATGTTGGTGAATATGTGGAGCAACTGGAACTCTTAAATACTTACACAGTCTACATTTGTGCTTTATACACTCACATGGTATAAACTACTACTGTATGTATATACACTCAAAGTTTCTTATAAAGCTCAACATAAGCTTACAGGGGAGCCAGAAATTCTGCTTCGAGCTATTCTGCTCCCAGGAAAACAGTGAAAGGGTATGTCCACAAAACTCCTATACTAGGATATTTGCCGTAGGTTCATCTAAAACATTCCCACACTGGAAATAACTCAAATGCCTATCAGCAGGTGAATGGATAAAGTGTCGTATATTCTTACAGTAGTAGAATGCTGCTTGGCAACAGAAAACAACACCCACACACAACAATGTGTATTACTCTCACAAACATTATACTGAACAAAAGAAGCCACATGCAAAAGACTCCCAGTGATTCCTTTTATATCATGTTTGAAAACTGTGAAATCTTCCGATTCCATGGTGATTTAAATCACAACAGTGGTTGCCTTTGAGAGGTGGAGGTTGACTAGGAGGGAAGGGAATTTTTTGTGGAAATAGACATTTATTTTCTTGATTGAGAGTTGAATCTATGGATATTTACATTTGTTAAAACCTATCAGATGGGACATTTAAGATCCGTGCCCTTCCTTATATGTAAATTTCACCTCAATTTAAAAATAATTGCATAAATGTGTACTTAAACAATATAAAAATGAAAGTGAAATTTGTCTACAGAATAAAATAACTGAATGGTAAAAACAGAGAAAAAAGAAATATAAGGACAGAACTTCTTGCCGGCAGGTGGGCCCATGCCAGAGGGCATGACTCAGGGCATAGAAAGCAAGTTGAATTTTAATTCCACTCCTGCCCTGGACTGGAGACCCTGGGGCAGGGCACTACCTCTGTGATTCTGTGAAGCAACCATGTCCCGTAAGTGGACAGACAGGGGTGGAAAACCAGCATACTAAACATGCGATTCCTAAGCAGGTTACTGTGGTCATGGGAGTGTGGAAACCGGGCTGTTTTGGGTCTGTGCCATAAACTCCAATTGTGACCCTATCATCTCCAAATTCATGAGCTTGCACCTATGGGAGGGGTGTGGCCAGGGCAGAAATTGGAGCTGGAGTTCCAGGTCATTGTCTCTTACTGTGTCCTTAGGGGGAAAACAGCATTGAAGCCGAAGGATCGTCCTTTTTTGACCGGCACCCCAGGTAACCCTAACTCAGGTACAAGTATGAGACTTGCAGGTCCCCATTTACCCTCCTCAGTTCCGATATTCTGTGATTTCACCGTTTGCTAAGAGTGAACGAGAATCTTCACAAGCGGTTCAAGCTTCGATGAGAACAGAGTCGTGGCTGTGGGCCTGATGTGCATTTAGAGAGACCCCCCACCTCCCCACCTCCCAGAGACCAATTGCCTGGCCAGGGTAACAGTAGCAAAGGCATAATGACATTAGCACCACGAAGGCAGCTGCCAAAGCCTAACCACTTTAGGGACTTGTACTTCCTGGAGTGTAGCTGGCACTGGCCCCGGTTGCAGGGTCAGATGGCTAAGAGCTCTGTGGTGGGCTCATTAGCTGGAAAACCTCCCCATCCACAGCAGTCAAGTGCGGAGTGCCTGGGACCCAGAAACCCGGGGAGCTGGTCCCTGCAGCACAACACATCCGGGTTTCCAAGTAGACACTAGCTGCTCTGTGCAGAAGTGGCCCCATTACTGGCCGTATTAGCAGACAGAGTCACTGCCTTGAGGAAATCGGGAGCCTGATGGGAAAAATAAGCTCTAGTCGTATTCATCAAAGTGTTTGCTGTTCCACAAACCACTTTGGTGCCGTCTGCATCAGCCCATCTCCTGGGGTCCTGTGGAGGCTTGGAAAATAATCGCATTTTCAGATATGGAGTTGGTGAAAAATGATTTAAAGTCCCGAAATCAATTAGTGAAAGGAATGGCAGTGCTGAGTACAGTGCAGCCCTCCTGCCTTTCAGGAGCAGGGCTACAGGTGACAGGCACAAAGCCTGGTGGCCTGGTTTGGGAAGGACTGGCTGGGGTTTGACATGGGACTCAACTCAAGAGGAGCTGAGTTGGAATGTCTGCAAACATAAAGCAAAGTCACAAATGAGGATGAGGGGAGTCTTGAGGGCTCAGGAAGGCGTCTGTGATTGACGTGGGGTTTGCTCCCCAGGATCCAGTTCATCAAAGTGGTTAATCTATTTATCAATGCCCAGGATGCCCCTGGTGACTCTTCTGTCAGGGGTGGGCATGAGTCCTAAGTTGGCCTCATCAGACTAAAGGAAAAGATCAGGAAGGTTGGGAAAGAGGACTCTGTCTTCTCCCACAGGTGTGAATAAGGGAGCATTACTGGCCTCATCACCACTGGCCAGCATCTTGCAATCAGGAGATGGACCATCTGATCAGGGAAACTACAATGAAACTCGAGTCCCTGACAAGAGCACCAAACATTGATTGAACTCTGCTTGCAGCCATCTTGCCTCTGGTCTGTCAGTTAGTTATGTGAGATATAAATGTCCTGATGGTTTAAGACTCTGGGCATCACATGCCTTTTATTTGCTGGCAAAAGCCTGCTGACTGGTACAGCATCCCATAGATGGGGACGCACACAGAAACGTGGACTTGAACCTGACAGAGATGCAGTGAGTAAAGCAGTCCAGGGCATAGAAGCCTGTAATGCTTGGCTCAGACTTCCATAAAGTGCCCTTGTGGTGGCATTCTTTTAACAAAGACAGACTTGATTTGCATATTACGTATTAGGACTATTTCTCAGTGCCACCAAGAAGAATATTCTCTCCTATGTTTTATGAAACTCAAAGCCCTCTCAGTCTGCCCTTCATTTTCCACTTTCGAAAGAAGTATAAGTGTGAGAAAGAGCTCACTCTTCTCATTTAAGAAACTCGGCATAAGTTCAATGAATGGTAAATGGCTCTGGCCAAGTGGCCTTCGAGTGGAGGAGACAGTAGAGAGTGGTGGAGACTGGGGTAGAAGGGAGGGCTCCTACCCCACCCAAAGGGCTTCAGCAGATGGTCACATGCAGGAATGTTGGCCCAGGGTCACCTAATCTTCTCATACATCAAAAGCAGCTATAAAATAGAATTTGTATGTGATTGCTTCGTGGAGAAAGAGCAGATCAACACTGTGTGGGCCAAACAAAATCCATCTGAGGCTGTTTATGTCTGGCCCAGGCTCAGTCTGGCAGACCCCAAGTTGCGTAGCATAGGCCCCGTGTCCCCAAATAAATAACCAACTATGTGCAAGGCTGTGTCATCACAGTGTTATTTATAACACTGAAAATGTGGAAACAACCTTAATGTCTAATAACAGTGATCAGTTAAGTAAACTATGGCAAACCTACCCGGTAGGAGATTATGCAACTGTTTAAAGAAGATATTTACAACAAGCAACTCAAGAGGAATACTTACGGTATAATGTTAAGTGGGGAAAAAGAGTGCGTAGATTTGTGTACATAACTGGTCACAGCCCTGGCAAAGAATACAACAAAGAACAACACATTAGAAACTAACTCTAAATGCAGACGAACCAAATATTAATAATAGGCATCGTCTATGGGTAGAGAGACTAGTACTCATTCTTCTCCTTACACTTTTCTGAACTTCGCAAATTACCTACTAGTGCTAGAATTGTGAAATGATGGATATTGTTAGGTTCTAAATCGCAAGGGCGGTGACTTCACTGAGCCCTGTCTTCTTCTACATCAGTCTCGGCAGGTCATGTTCATCGGGTTCATGTTTATAAACATGCCCAGAGCAGCTATGGAGGATGGGGCTGAGTTAGAGCCAGTTTCTGCAGTACGGAAGCCCACAACCAATTGGTGCAAACCAGATAAGTTTTACAGCAATGCAGGGAGAGGTCGCCATCACAGAGCGCCACGGAAGCCCAGAGGACAAAGGTTGGCCAGTCTTCAGATGACGGAGGTGTTCCTGGAGGACACAGTGCCCTTGCTGGTTCATTGGGGCTCACTGGCTGCACAGAGGCAGGAGCGGGGCTGTAGGAGATGATCTGAGCCATGCAGAGCCAGGGGCAAAAGGCAACATGGCAGAATGCATGGGAGGACAGTCATTTGGGGAATGGTGAAGGCCGTGCCTTGTGTATTGGCCTCACGCTTCTCAGTCTGGCTGTCCTGGCTGCTTTTAGGGGTGGGTCAGGTTGTATGAGCCTCTCTCATGAGGATGGAGATCAGTGGTTCACTTGAGGCCTGAGTCACCATTGGGACACCCAAGTTCAAGGACAGAGGCTCCAGGGCTGGTTGGTTCAACAGTACCCAAGGTGTGAGCCTAAATAAGAAGCCAGAAGTATTTGTTCCCACTACACCTGATGGTTCACAAAGATGGGCTCCACAGGTGCTGTACTGGGGAGACCACCAGACCACCAGTGCAGTTGTGGCAGTCATTGTCACACCCACTGTCACGACCAGATGGGAAGGAGAGAAGGAGCAGCCACCATGGGCCTGGCCCTTAGCTAACTGCTTTCAGATATACTACCTGGCTTAATGCCAACAGCTCAGCGAGGTGGGGATGACTGTCCTTGCTTCTGAGTTAGAGGTCAGGTAGGTTCCTGAAGTCACCCAGCTAGCAAGTGGTGGAACTGGGCCATTGCACTTTTCCTACCCCTCCTCATTGCCTTGAGGACAGGGACCGTATTGATAAGTCTGTGAGGCTGCCACAACACCTGACACTGGTCCTTCTTTGTATATAGTAGGTGCTCTATAAATCAGTGGTCATCTGGACCCTTGGCTGGTCATTTTGGACCAGAAGCGATAAGAGCACCACCTCTCTTCCTGGATTCTCAAACCATTTGCACACTTGGAATGTCTCCTCTTCAGCCTCATCTTCTGGACAGGGAAAGAATGTGTCAACACGATGTAGATTTCCCTGGGGAGTTGATGCCAGTGTGCCACCCCTGGGGCACCATCCCTCCGGCATGACACCAAGATTCCAGAACTCTCCATCTCCAGAAATCCCCCTCTGTACTTGCCGGCACTTTAGGGGTAGCCTTCGTTGTCAACAGAGCACCATTTAGCCTTTGCCAAGGACAGAAGGCGCCGTAGTGAGGTGCGGAACACCCCTGCAGGGTGCACCTGCTGACACAGCAGGTTCAGTGGCTGAACTGCAAGGCCATGTGACAGGAAGCCTTTAAACGCCTGCATGCTGGGAAAACCCTGGCTTCCGGGGTCCTGAGGACAAGGGTTGAACTGGAGCTGACACATTCAGACTGGAGGGGAAAGAAGTTGCCTGTGACACTGTTAAACACACAAGGTCCCCAGCCCTGTGCCGACGGTTCATTTTATACACTTCCCAGGTGGCTCTCATAAAGGGGGCCGGCTAAGAACCCTGGTCTCTATTTCTGAGCGGCTTCCACCCACTCTCCTTCCCACGGGCTTCCCCACACCCATCTTTGGTTCCTCTCTTTCCTGCATAAACCACATTCTGTCCATCAGCAAGTGCTACTCCTCTTGCCCTGCAGTGTATCTAGAATCTACCACTTTCCTCACTTCCCCTGCCACCTGCCCTGAGTCCCAAGACTACAGCAATAACCTCTTCCTTGGTCTCTCAGATTCTACTCCTGTCCCGCAAAGTCCGCTTTTCATCCATCAGCCACACTGATTGTTTTGGAGTCTCTACCAGATCCTCCCCCCGCCCCCTCCCCACAGCCCTGCTTCAACCCTGCTCCCCTCCCTCACCCCCTGGTGATTTCTCACTGGTGCTGATATGAGTTCAGTGACTGGAGTTGGCAGGACCTTTGCTTCCATGATGTTCCTGGCCTTTTTCCTCATGGTCACAAAAAGGCTGTCTCATCCAGGCAGGCAATGCTTGGGATCTGTGCTTTCCAGCTTCTGGCGATCTCAGTACCCCGAGTCATGCCCCAGGGGAACCACAGTGGTTTACATGAGTCCAGACAGTGACAGGACCACCCTTCTAGCTCCCTGATGAGGCTGAGCACCTACTATGTGCCAGCTAATTATCCAGGCATTTGACATTAGCAGGATTCTAGACATGGCCCCATCCCCTGATCATTCAATCAGCACTAACCTAGGTACTGCTGTGCTTTGCACAGTTGGTGGCCGGGGAGGCTGACCCAACAGGGCAAGCCCTTTAAGAGCAGAGCATTTTCTCTAGCTGGAGGCAGAAGCCAGATGAATCAGCAGCATGAAAAGGATGCCACACGCACTACTGTCTTTGGAAATGAAAGGAGTATGTGCCCAAGGGCATGGTGGCCTCTAGAAGCTGAGAGCGGCCCGTGGCTCCTGGCCATCAAGGAAATGCAGACCCGGGTCCTACAGCTGCTGGGAACTGGGTTCAGCCAACAACAAGAATGAGTTTGGAAGCAAATTCTTCCCAACAGCCTGCAGATAAGAGCCCGGCCTGGCCAATAGCTGGCCTGCCTGACCCCTGACCTGTGGAACTCAGATAACAAACAGGTTTTGTTTAAGCCACTGCATTTGGGGCAATTTCTTCCACAGCAAGAGAAAACTAATGTGCTCATTCGATCCTGAGTCCTTAAACCACCAGCCCCACTGGGTGAACATTCTCATCCTTCATTACTTTAAGTCCCTAACACACCAGGGTCACCCAGAGGCCCCAGGCCTTCAGCCTACTCTCTCTAACTTCCAGCCTTTGGAGGCTGTGTCGTGGGCCAGCCCAGGCCTTGGGTCATACAGGACTTGGAAGTGAGCTCCACAAGGTCTTTGGCCCTGCGGAGCCCATAGATTTATGCAGAAGAATTCCCACTGGGGTGGGAACAGGAAGGAAGGAATTAGTGGAAGACAGATGCTTAGCCACTCAACTATCACACCGTGTGGTCATCGCCCATTCCCTTCCTCCCTCTCTAGACTGGGATCCTCAAGGTCAGGGGCTGATTTTCTTGTCTCAGACGCCTCCTCACTCCCAAGGCTCAATAAAGGTTGGTGGCGGATGGAAGAGAACAGGTTAGACATTCTGGAGTCCAGCACTGTGCCAGGCTCTGAGAATGTGAGTCCAGTAAGGCCTGCCAGCTGCTCCCCAAAGTGGGCATCCCAGGGAAGGCGAGGCCCCCGTCTTTGGAGGTCCTTGAGTAGAGGCAGAGTGGCAGCTTGGCAGAAGTTCTGAGGTTCCTTCAAACTCTGATGGGTTGTGGTCTTCATGACCTCCTGGCCCTTGAGTCCCCTGCCTCCCTCTGATCATTGTCCTGCAAGATCTTGGCACCCAGATTTTTGCCGCCCACGATCTTACTGTTTACAGCACGCAGCCCATGAGTGAAGCGGGTAACCAAGGGCTGAGGAAAACCTGAGTAAAAGTCACCTCCCTCCTGAAGAACTATTCTAAACACATCGCCTGCCAGTGGCTTGCTTCTTGGAGTTTATGTTGCTGCACGAAATGTAGTATCAAGGATGAGCCCGCACACATCTGACCATCCCATGATGAGTCATCTCTGTGTCTAGTCGGTATATCACTCCACGTTCAACATACTGGTGCTGGACGCAGAGGTGGGGAGGGGAGCAGGAGCCCCCACCTCATGGCCAGCTCACCCCTCAGGGCCTCCCTGGCCCCACCACTGGCTCAGAGCTGAAGGGCCCTGGGCTGAGACACACAGACCACAATTCAGTGTCCTTCTTGTGCCAGCTTCTCTAGTCCCTACTTTAAACCCTCGAGCAAAGGCTGGTCTCCTCTTTGCTGACACGCTAAACACAGATCCATACGTGGTTGGGAATCCAAAGCACGTATCAAGTGCTTTCTACAACAGACCTGTTATTTATGGTCTTCTCGATAAATTAGGCTCAAAATCCCATTTCACAGGTGGGAATTCAGAGGCTGAGTGGGATAAGGGATTTTTCCGGGGGTCCTACTGGGCAAAAAGCAGGCTGGCTCTGGGGGGCAGGCTCTTCTCCTGGCACACTGATCCTCCTGAACATCTTCCTAAACTTAGCTAATGGCATCAGTCTTTACCCAGTTCTTCAAGTTTCCAAAGTCATTTCTAATATTACCTTTATTCCCCATTGCATCTCCTAAGAGGCTTGAGCTGTATTTGTCATGACTCTAAGTACAGTGTGGCTTAACCAGAGACATCTCTTTGTGTCATGTAACATGAAACCTGGAGGTTGGAGGTATAAGGCTGGTGCAGCTGCTTTCCTGCCCCTTCCCCCTGTGTCTTTACCTCAAAGCTCTTATCCTCATGGTCACAAGAAAGCTGCTCTACCTCGGAGCATTGAAACTACATTCCAAGCAGGAAGAAAGGGAAAGATGCAGGGCAAAGGTTCATGTCACCTGAGTTTGTTTTTTATGTGGGAAGCAGTAGCATCGCCTGGTAGACTTCTGTTTACATTGCATTGGCACAACTGGGTTACACAGCCAGGTGCCTTGCATCTTTCACAGCAGGACACCTGGGAAAGTGACCAGTCAAAAGGCATTGTGTGCCCTGAACAAAACTGAGTTTCTTTTGGTGAGAAAGAGGAGAACAAATATTGCAAATGCAATCGGCTGTCTGGCACACAGCTCCTATGTTTAACCAGCCCTTGAGTCCCAAGTAGTCTAACTTCTCAGTTCCCTCAAACCCACCCCTCTTTCTCTTGCCAGGATTTCTAACTCAGTTCAGACCCACAGTGGCAGCCTCCTCTAACGGC
>PVKE010051687.1:0-10565 GCA_004027555.1 Craseonycteris thonglongyai | reverse complement strand
CTCTCTCTCTCTCTCTCTCTCTCTCTCTCTCTCTCTCTCTCTCTCTCTCTCACCTTCTATCAAACAATAAAACAAATCTTTAAAAAAAAACTGTTGTGTAAGTTATCTATGCTGTGCAGCTATTAACACCACACATGAATTATATAGGTCTGGCTAAAGCATAACTTACAATTCTATTTCGAGCCTCCTGACTGCTATCAAAGTGTTGGCTGGGGCTGAGGTCTCATCTCAAGGCTAAACTAGGAAAGGATCCACTTCTTTGTGGTTGTAGGATTAGGCGTCAGCCAGCAAGGTAGAGAATCTCTTTGCAAGACAGAGGTTGCACACTTAGGTGACATAATCATGACAGTGCATCCCATTACCCTTGCAGAGTTCCATTGGTTTAAAGCAAGCCCCACGTCCAGTAACTGAAGGTGATCACACAGGGCATGACATCAAGAATTGGATATCATAGGGGTAACTAAAGAGTTTGTCTGTTACATATGTTGCTTTAGCTTAGTTTATCTTTTTATTTTTACTCCTACATATGATTTTGTAAATTTTAACTTTAAAACAGGAAACAGAAAGCATCAACCTAAAAGGGGGAGCTGAAACTTGCCTTGCTCTCTCGATTCCTTTGTCTTTTGCCCGAATTTCTGTAATATTCACATAACTGGTCTCTTGTCTTTAACCTGGTTTCCCAATAATCCAGTCTCCACACTGCAGCTCCTATGAGCGCTCAAGCTGGTATATCTAAATACAAAGCAGCTTTCTTTCTACCCTCGCAATGGCTCCACATAGCCCCGAGGAGGAAGTTCAAGCCCCAGGTCTTACCTTGCTTATTCCTGGAACTTCATATTTCTCCCGTTGCATTTCTCACCACTCTTGTTCTTTACCCTCACTGCATACTTACTAAATTCTTTGCAGTTTAAAGCTCTAGGAATAAGTAGTACACTAATATGCAAAGTACCTTCATTCTGGGAAGTTAAATTCTGGTCAGGCAGACATACAATAAACACATAAGTTAGGAAAAAAACAATCAAGCAAGCAAGAAAACAAACAAATATGTAACTTTAGGCTTCTTAGATCAAGAAAAATGTATGAAAACAATGCAGAGGCTTTGGAGGGGATGGGCTGGTGTGTGGCTAGTTTAATCAAATAATATAGATTTACATACATTGAAAAGTCTAAACTACTATAGAAACAAAATATAATGATTATGGTGATGATGAGGAGGATGATAATGATGGTAACTTTTAAATAATGGATATTCTGCTGAGAGTTTGTGACAGCTTTGACAACTGTACCCCCACCCCCCAAAAACAAACAAACAAGTATGACTGTAACTATGTGCATGTGTGTGTTTGTTTTTACTCTAAAGTCCTTATCTTTCATTAGTCTTTCCAATGTTCTGTATTTAAAAAAAAATGTTAAGAATTCTGCTTTATGGAGAAAACCATTTAGAGAAAACCACGTAACCAGCCTGCTAGGGTGAGATTTATCTCTGAGTTTTAGTGAGATTTTAATCAAGAAGTAATTTGTTGGGAAGCCGGGATGGCTCAGTGGGTTAGGCACTCACTTTGCAGCCCCGGGGACCGAGGATCGAGTCCTGCCCCGGCCCGTGTGGAACCATATGCTGAACTGGGAGCTCCCCTAGTTCAGTTCTCTCTCTGTCTCTGTATCTCTCTCTCTTCCTCTGTCAAAAATAAATAAATAAATTAAAAAAAAGAAAGAATCACCTTTAAAAAACAAACAAAAAAAAAGAAGTAATTTGTGTACCCTTCAGTATTTTACTTATTATAGAATGTAAGTAAAATTATTCTTGCATTATATATCTCAAAAAGAGTTCCATTAGTTTAAATGCTCTGAGATATCCCTACAGGAAAAAAATTCAAATATGAACACAAAAAGGTATTGTGTTGTTTAGATTAAAATCAAGGTGGTTATTGAAATGTTGGAATCAGATTGCAAAGCCTAAAACACACAATATACATGAACAGAGACGTACAATGAGGCAAGTATATCTTGTCCAAAATGCTTTACATGTAAAAATATTCCATTAGGCAAAAGAATATTTGGGTGATGTGTTGATTAAGGGCTATGAAATAATTTCCCAGGAAAGCACTGACAGTTTAAGTGATAACATTCTCTAGGATGCAATTTACATTGCTATGACTATTTTGTAACTATCAATTTGTACTTTTTAATCCCTTCACCTTTTTCACCCAGCTCCCAATCTCCTTCCCCTCTGGCAACCATCAATTTGTTCTCTGTATCTATGTGTGTTTCTTTTTTGTTTGCCCATTTATTTTGTTCTGTAGATTCCACATAAAGAAGTGAGATCATATGGTATTTGTCTTTCTAAGTCTGACTTATATCACTTAGCGTAATACTCTCTAGATGCATCCATGTTGTTGCAAATAATGTTGCAACAACTATAAACAGTGCCAGGTGGGTCCTGGACTAATCTAGGGGATCATGGTATAAATTAAATAAATGTCTAACCACTATGCTGCACTCCTGAAACTAATATAAAAGAATGTTCAATGTCAACTGTACCTGAAAAATAAATAAATATTGAAAAAAAAGTAACAATGCAACACTCAGAATAAAAACTACAAATCCCACTTGTCGATTGAAAAGAATGATAACATTACATAAAACACTCTCTTGTCTAAACTGGAACCTTGCTAAACATCACAGTATTTCTAAATGTCTAAGCGCCGCCCCCCCCCCCCCCCCCGAGATATCATGAGGAAGAGATTTTACATCCTAGTCCAACATTTAGAAATAGTTCTATGATTTAAAACCTCTTAAATGATTCCTATTTTGACATAATCTTTTCTAATTTGTTACTGAAGGATAGCTAGTCATTAGAAATTTACTAATGAATTAAAATCACTTTAGAAAGACATATTATATTATCTTGGTATTTTTAACTGTGATGATTCAAACTTCACTCATGCAACAAACATATATTAAGTGACTGTTCTGAATTAAGCCTTGTGCTAGGTTTTGAAATAAAATATGATTAAGATACAAATCCTGTCCTCAGACAATCTATGTCTACTGAAAGAGATGGCCATGAAAACTAGAAAGTATACTTAAGTGAGGCAGTTACTACCAGACGTATATAATAAATACTGCTGTATTAATATTGATGTTGTATCTTTAATATATGACAATACCAGTATTTTGCAGCATTAGTAGTATTGTTAAAGTATTAATGTAATAGATATTAAAAATGGCCACAGCACAATTTCTGGTCCACCATGTCCCTCCAGAATATTGTCACTCCCACAGTTTTAGAACCATTTCTCTCTCTCTTACAGCTTTTACCTAAATTAAACTTTTGTTTAAATAATGTTAAAAGTATGTCTCTTTTTAAAGGGGAGATCTTTGTTTTAATTATACTTAATGATGTTTTTATTATATATCAGTTTCAATGCATATTAGTCCTTGACATCTGAAAATGCATATCTAGCTGGTCTTTTTCTGTCACTTCTACTCCCATTCATGTTGTTTCTGGATGACTAAGTGCAGCATTTGGATATATTATTTTCATCAAGAGAGATATTATACATGAGTGAAGAGAGAGCTTATCAATCTATGACATAAACATTTAAGAACTTAAAATTTTAAAGTAATTTTTCAGTCTACCATCTGTTTTGGGTTGCTAACTAAAGAAAATGCCAATTCTTTCTTTAAAAGACTAATCCAAGAAACCCACTGTATAATGGTACAGCCCTTTTGGAAAATGGCATCACATGCAAACCCTTTTACACAATTACCCTACTCTGATATAATTTAATAGAATCAGTGATGCATATATGAAGATTTCTTTTTAGCATTATATGTTCCTACATTTAGAAATAAATAAAAATTAGGAATCAATTCACTAAAGTACAGACCTAAGATGATGGAATATAGTCATAAAATAAGCAATTATAAAAAATCTGTAGAAACATATATCTATAACAATAGCCAATATTAAGTAAGTGCTTATGACCCAGTCTGTATTTTAAATGCTTTATAAATATTAATCCATTAGATCCTCAAAACATCCTCATGAGTTAGGTAATATTATTCTCCACATTATACAGAGAGGAGGCAGAGAGATATAAATAATGATCAGGATCAAAAAGCTAGGCAGTGACTGGGAAAGGATTTAAAGCCAGAGAGTATATCATACAGAACCCAAATTCCTGTTATGTCATGTACTATGCTATGCTGTGTACTTTTCAGTCTAAACTATTCACACACACACAGATAAGGGTTGGAAGACAATAAAAATAGTTGAAAATGATTGGTTTAGGGTAGTGAGAATATAAATGCTTTTTACCATTTTTCTAAATTGCCCAAATATGTTAAATGACTTTTAAACAGAAAGAAAAACAAAAACATTCAAAGAACTTGATGACTAAGAGTAAAAAGCAAATAGAGTTTCATTCAAGAAAGACTGAAGTTATCGCACAAGATATGAATTCTTAAACTCCATGTTCAGACATTGCTTAAGGTGCATCTGTTATGGCAGGTGAAAATTTCATCATTGGTGAGACCATGAAGAAACATTATTGCTAAAACTGTGTATTCTATCCTGCTATTAATTTTCACACCAAGTAACATATGATACATCTCTTATAAAGTTTAATCAGAATTAGTTATTCTATGTCCCCTGCCCCTCTCCATCCCAAGGATAATATAAATATATTTTTACCATTCAAATTTAGGCTTACATTCATATATTCCAAGGTTAATCAATTCTGTCCATAGGAGGCTGGAGAGAATCAAATCCACATTATTTTCCAAAATTTATCACGTAGAATTCTCAGTATTTGAGATGGTCCTCTCTCTACAAATAGAAAAACTAATGCTTTTCTAAGAAAATATGCAGATGAAAACAAGGTAAAATTCATAATCTCGGTGTCTAGTCAAAGTGACCAGGCACTTGGAACAGCAGAAAAATATGCCCCATATTGAACAAGAAAATCAGTCAGTAGAAACCAAATCAGTAAATACACATATATTAGGATTAGTAGACAAGGACATTAAAACTGTTATTATAACTGCATTTCATTTACCCACAAATTTAAGCAGAGATATGAATGTAAAAATGACCAATTCCTGAGATGACAAATATAATATATGGGATTAATGGCATTGCAGAAGAAAAGATTAGTAAACCCAAAGATTTAGAAATAAAAACCATCCACAGTGAGTTTAACTGAGGGGAAAAAGGTTTGAAAAATGAACAGAGTATCAGTGAGCTGTGGGACACCTGTGATCAGTAGATTATAATTGGAATTGGAGTCCTTGAATGGGGCGGGCAAAAGTATTTGAAGGAATGGCCAACATTTTTATAAATTTGATGAAACCAATAAATCCAAGATCCAAAAAGCTCAAGTTCAAGAAACACGAACTAAGCCACATTGAAACTACAGCATCAAATTGTACAAAACCAGATTTTGTTCAAAACCAGTTTTCTGAGAGAAAATATTATGCGCAACCAGATCAAAACATGTTATGTACAGGAGAACAAAGATAAAGATGATAGGAAATTTTTCACTGGAAAAAAAGGCATGTGAGTGGACATGGAGAAACAGCTTTAAAACGCTAAACAAAAATAATCTGCCAATATAGAATTCTATTATCTAGAAAAAACAAAACAAAACAAAAACCTTTCAGAGATGATGGCAAAATAAAGACTTCATGGGAAATATTAAAGAAAGCTCTTCAAAATGAAGAAAAATTATAACAGATGGAAATTGGGATCTATAGATAGCAATGAAAGAGTTCATAAATTGCACTTATATGGGCAAATATACAAGCTTTTTTATTTAAATATTTTATGTGATAATTGTTTAAAAATAATAGCAATGTGTCATAGGGTCATAAAATAAGCAATTATAAAGAATCTGTAGAAACATATATCTATAACAATAGCTAATATTAGGTGAGTAATTATTATGACCCAGTCTGTATTTTAAGTACTTTATAAATATTAATCCATTAGATCCTCAAAACATCCCCATGAGGTAGGTAATATTATTCTCCACATTATACAGAGAGGAGGCAGAGAGATATAAATAACGACAGGATCAAAGAGCTAGGCAGTGACTGGGCAAGGATTTGAAGCCAGGGAGTATATCACACAGGACCGAAGTTCTTGCTATGCCATGTACTATGCTATGCTATTTTATAAGATAACTGACTGTTTATAAATAATAGCAATGTGCCATAGGGTTCATAACATATAAAAAACACATGAAAACTATAATATATAATAACAGTAAAAGGGCTGAGAAGGGAGGAATGGAATTATACTATTCTAAAGTTCTTATTCTATTTGTGAAGTGGTATAATAAATGCCATTTCAAGGCAGACTGTGATGTTTAAATATGGATATTATAAACTCTAAAGCAATCGCTTACTAAAACACAAAGAGTTATAGCTAGTAAGCTAAGGAGATGAGATGAAATGATTAAAAAAACACTCAATACAAAGGAAGATAAAAAAAACTATGGAAAAGGGAATAAAGGTAAGATAAGCAAATGAGACTTAAATCATCGAAATGACATGAAATGTAAATGCTCTAAATGTTCCAGTTAAAAGATAAAGATTATTTTATTGGATAAAAGAAAGTAAGATCCATCTAATAATATCTATAAGAAACTCACTTAAACTATAAACACAAAAATCAGTTAAAGGATAAAGGATAGAAAAAGACATATCATGCTGATACTAACCAAATGAAATCTGGAATGACTATATTAATATCTAAAAATGTAAATTTCAATGTAAAAATATGAAATAATGAAAATCATTTCATAGTTAATCCTGGGTCAATACATTAGAAAAGCATAATAATCCTAAATTTTTATGTACCTAACAACAGAGCTTCAAAACACATAAAACAAAATCTGAACTGAAGAAGGACCGATTCACAGTTATAGTCAAGAGGTTTCAGTACCTCTCTCAATAATTGATAGAACAAGTAGACAAAAAAATCAGTAAAGTGATAGATGACTGGAAGAATGCTATCAACCATCTCAACTAAGCTGAAATTTATGGAGCAGCCAACAACTGCAGAATGCACAGGGCACATTTATCAAGGTAGACCATGTTCTGGGCTATCAAACAAGTCTCAATAAATCTAAAAGACTTCAAGTCATACATAGTATGTTCTCTAGCCAAAATATAATTAAATTAGGAATCAATAATGCAAAAATTTCTGGAGTATCCTTAAAAACTAGGAAACTAAATAATACATGTAACTCATGAGTCAAATAAAAAAGAAAGAAATTAGAAAATATTTTGAACTGAATGAAAATTAAACACACTACCAAAATATATGCCACTAAATAAATACTTAGAGAAATATATTGCACTAACTAAACAACTATGTCAGAAAAAAATAAAGCAGATTAAGTTAAATTTACAGAAGTAGAAGGAAATAATACATGAGTACAAATCAACTAAATAGAAAATTTAGAAATAGAAATATCAGTGAAAACAAAAGTTTGTAGAGAATATTTAACCACATGATTATCTCAGTTGATGCAGAAAAAGCATTTGACAAGATACAACACCCATTTATGATAAAAACACTGAATAAAATGGAAATTGAAGGAAAGTACCTCATAATAAAGGCCATATATGACAAACCCTCAGTAAATATTATACTGAATGGGGAAAAGCTGAAGCTTATTTTACTAAAATCAAGAACAAGACAGGGATGCCCCCTGTCACCACTGCTTTTCAACAGTTCTGGAAGTTCTAGCCAGAGCAATCAGACAGGAGAAAGGAATAAAAGGAATTAGAAGTGGGAGAGAAGAAGTCAAACCATCACTCTTTGTAGATGACATGATATTTTTTACAGAAAACTCTAAAAACTCTATCAGAAATCTATTACAAACAATAGACAAATACAATAAAGTTGCAGGATACCTAATTAATGTGCAAAAATCAAATGCATTTTTATATGCCAATAATGAAACTTCAGAAAGAGAGATGAGAAGATCCATTCCCTTTGTTATTAAAAAAAAATCAACTAACCTCTAGCCAGGGCTCAGAGAAAAAAAAAAAAGACAAAAAATTAGCCATCCTCAGGAGTCAGGGGGTGACATCACCACTGATTCTATAGATATTTGAATAATAATATAAGAATATTATTAAAAATTTCATGATGATAAATAAGATAATTTAGATGAAATGAACAAATTTCTTAAAAGGTACAATCTACCAGAAAAAAAAAAACCAAAACCCAGTGACTTAACACAGCCAAGGTTTCCTTTTTGTTCATGCTCATGTCCTTTCTAGATTACTAGGAACTTTGCTCCACTGAATCACTCAGACTCTGGGAGCCCTGAGATTTGAAGCTGTCTTAAGGCACTAAGGACCCTAGATCTGCGGCCAGGGCAAGACTGGAAAACCACATTTGGGTGTCCATTGTCTTAGTCCAGAAGTGACACACACATCCCTTTTGGAATTTAAATGGCCAGAACTACTAACATAGATCTTAACTATTAGTGTGCTGGAAATGAATCTCTGCCATAGACTGGCAATAACATGTCCAATGCAACTACTAGAAAGACCATTTTTTGTTTTTTTGTTTTTGTTTTTCTTTTCTTTTGGAAAAAAAAGGTATATAAACAATTCTAAATATCTTAAATGCATTTCCAGATTTATGCAAATGTATCTAATTTTTGATGCCCACAACAGTGGTTTTAACATAGCTTCATCTTGGAAATAAATGGTTTAATCTTATCACAGTGTGTTGACACCATATAACCTAAATTCTATTTAATAGT
The DNA here is from genome assembly GCA_004027555.1 of Craseonycteris thonglongyai. Classification (NCBI taxonomy): domain Eukaryota; kingdom Metazoa; phylum Chordata; class Mammalia; order Chiroptera; family Craseonycteridae; genus Craseonycteris; species Craseonycteris thonglongyai. The sequence continues at coordinate 1,776 of PVKE010051687.1, read as the reverse complement.
TTGATTGTTTGAGAGCTGCAATAATTTTGCAATAATTAACATAATATACTCTACCCAACACTAAAATTTCATTTGAAGTGATTTTTTCCCCCCCTGTATAGCATGTCATTGCCCTTTTGGACAGTATTGTGAAGATTTTTAAAAAGCACATAGGAGTAGATCTTTTTTGCAACAAATCCCTTCTGGGGTATGACATATTGATAAGTACCATTACACATTTCTATTTCTAATAAAGTTTCTGCTAGTCAGTATATGGAAAATACCTGTTCTTCATTACTGTTGAGGTTTCCCTTGAACTGCACCTACTCATTATTCTTCTTAGCATTTTGTGTCTTTTTGATGGAGTACTAATGATAAGAGGCTTTTAAATAAAAAAGCATCCCTTGGTGTAATTTACCCCCAGACTGAGTGCTTCAATAAGCAAATCTGAATGCCCTGTATATGTGCAAAATTAAGTTGAATTTTAACTGAAACCTAGAATACATCTAAAGATAAATAATTTCATGATGACCAGTTACAAAAGCAAGATATTATTTCAGTATGCAGGCTTGAAATTATACTAATACTTTATTGCTCTGTTGTTCTAGAAGTCTTAAAAGCAAACTTGAACATTTTATTTTTATTTATTTACTATTTATTTATTTATATATTTTTATTGTTTTTGACAGAGAGAGAGAGAGAGAGAGAGAGAGAGAGACAGAGAGAGAGAGAGAGAGAGAGAGAGAGAGAGAGAGACAGAGACAGAGAGAGAAATGAACTGGGGGAACTCCCCAGTTCAGCACATGGGTCCACATGGGCCAGTGCTGGGATTTAATCCTGGGTCCCCGGTGCTGCAAAGTGAGCGCTTAACCCACTGAGCCATCCCAGCTTCCCCTGAACATTTTAAAGGATGTGGAGAAAGAAGTAATAGTCTCCTTATAAAGGTCTCAGCATAACATCAAATGTCATAGACAGAGTGAGCCCCTTGTTTTAATAGGAGCTTGATGATTTTAAGTAATGATGAGAGAACTACAAAACAAAGAAAACTAGCATTTGTTTGGGCCCTGTTACCTGTAAACCATGGTGTGGATGTTAGCAATGATACTTATATAGTAAATGAAATCTATTATGTCAGAAAGTTCAAAAACCCATTGTGGAGTAAGTAAATTTTATGGATGTGAAGAAAATATAACTATATGTGACACAATTCAAAATGAATGATAATGTTGCTTTTTGGTTTAAAGACTTTTCAATCTATAATTTAGTAATGAGAAACACTTGGCTGTGTGTACACAAAGGGGTAAAAAATATATATCATTGCGTTATATTTTAAATATGCTGTCACCCTATTGCCTAATGAACTAGGTGTTTCCTGTATCTCTCTTTTTAGAGAACAGCTTTAGCACCAAATAGAAATGGTCTCAAAATATTGTTTGAGGTGGCAGAAAAGGGGGACAGAAAAAGATGTTTTGCAAATCTAAAGGAAGGGGGTAAAAAACTCTTCTATAAACACAAACTAGAGTCTAAGACCTAATGAGGGAAATCAGTATAAGAAAACCCAAAGGGACAAGGAGACAAAAGAATGATATACAAGATGTGTTATGTCATTATTAGATAATCCTTAAAAATGTGTTTTGTTTTAATTTATACTCACTACCTATCATAGATATGTAGTCCTATGTAAAGTTGGAAAATTCTATATAAACTGAAGAATTGGTAAGAAAATATAAAGTTTACATTTAACAATTCAGATTAAATTTTGCCAAAATAAAAAAAATAAATAAATAAACAAATAAA
>PVKE010051686.1:0-10570 GCA_004027555.1 Craseonycteris thonglongyai | reverse complement strand
GAAAGCCCTGGCTGCCTCCACACATCAACCACTCCCGGGGAGACCAAAGGCCTTCATACATCTCGAGTTGGGGGTCAAAAAGGGGGGTCATGATGGCTGACCATTCAAATAAAACAAAAAGTATTAAGGCGAAGATTTAAAAAATTTGGATTACATAATTTACACAAAAGCAATGCTATTCTCCCATGTGGACTCGGGCAAGGACTGGCCCTTCTTAGGGAGAAGTAGGGTGGCTTTGGGGCAGGCAGGGGACTTCCTATAACAATGCATCTCATGGTATTTGGAATGACTATTAAAAAAAAGAACAATGTTCAATCAAAGTCCTCAGCCACATCGTAGAACTTTGGGGATGCTCGCTCCAACCGACTGCTGTCACCTTCACCGTTCCAGTTTTTAAATCCTGAGTCAAGCGCCAAAAAATATTAAAAAAAAAAAAAAAAGAAACAAAACAAAAAAGAAACAAATAAAGCCATGCCAATCTCATCTGTTTTCTGCGCAAGTTAGGTTGTCAAGAAAGGGTGTAACCAACTAAGTTAACAGTCCGCCTAGAAGCATTTGCGGCGGACAATGGAGGGGCCGGACTCGTCGTACTCCTGCTTGCTGATCCACATCTGCTGGAAGGTGCACAGGGAGGCCAGGATGGAGCCGCCGATCCACACTGAGTACTTGCGCTCAGGGGGAGCGGTGATCTTGATCTTCATCGTGCTGGGAGCCAGGGCTGTGATCTTCTGCATTCTGTCGGCGATGCCTGGGTACATGGTGGTCTCGCCAGACAGCACGGTGTTGGCATACAGGTTTTTACGGATGTCGACGTCACACTTCATGATGGAGTTGAAGGTAGTTTCATGGATGCCACAGGATTCCATGCCGAGGAAGGAAGGCTGGAAGAGCGCCTCGGGGCAGCGGAACCGCTCGTTGCCGATGGTGATCACCTGCCCGTCGGGCAGCTCGCAGCTCTTCTCCAGGGAGGAGCTGGAGGCTGCGGTCGCCATCTCCTGCTCGAAGTCCAGGGCAACGTAGCAGAGCTTCTCCTTGATGTCACGCACGATCTCCCGCTCGGCCGTGGTGGTGAAGCTGTGGCCACGCTCTGTGAGGATCTTCAGGAGGTAGTCTGTCAGGTCCCGGCCAGCCAGGTCCAGACGCAGGATGGCGTGGGGGAGGGCGTACCCCACGTAGATGGGCACGGTGTGGGTGACCCCATCACCAGAGTCCATCACGATGCCAGTGGTACGGCCAGAGGCGTACAGGGACAGCACAGCCTGGATGGCCACGTACATGGCTGGGGTGTTGAAGGTCTCGAACATGATCTGGGTCATCTTCTCACGGTTGGCCTTGGGGTTCAGGGGGGCCTCAGTGAGCAGCACGGGGTGCTCCTCGGGGGCCACACGCAGCTCATTGTAGAAGGTGTGGTGCCAGATCTTCTCCATATCATCCCAGTTGGTGACAATGCCGTGCTCGATGGGGTACTTCAGGGTCAGGATACCTCTCTTGCTCTGGGCCTCATCTCCCACATAGGAGTCCTTCTGGCCCACACCCACCATCACACCCTGGTGCCGAGGGCGCCCCACAATGGACGGGAAGACGGCCCGGGGAGCATCGTCGCCCGCGAAGCCGGCCTTGCACATGCCGGAGCCATTGTCGACCACGAGCGCAGCGATATCGTCATCCATGGCGAGCTGGGGGCGGTGTGGAGTGGCGGCGGAGCGGCTAGGGCGAGAGCCCGGTATCGGCGGCTGGACGTGGTCTCGGCAGTCTGATTCTTTTTAAATACACTTGTAGGATTGAAATATTCTAATTTCCTTTCCATGTATTTATTCCTTTTATTGCTAATTTCTCCTATACTTGTCTGCTGGATTTGTCTTAGCAGGAGAGATCAGAAAATCTTTAAAGTAGCCACATAAGAAAATCTCAGCATCATTAAATATTTTATCTTAAAAACATCCCCAACTGTGGATGCTGGAATAGCTCAGCAGGTTGAGCACTTGCCTTGAAATAACAAGGTCTAGGGGATTAAATCCTGGCCCCCGCCTGTGCAAACCCATATGCTGAACTGTGGTACAACTGGTAACTGCCAGGATGACAGTGAAGGTTCTCATCTCCCATGTAGGAGGCCCCCAGTTCAGTTCCTGCTCTGCGCAGCCCCACATCCACCTGAGTGGAATAAAATTATGTCACAACTAATGAAGTACCGCTATGGAGACTGCTCTGGGCCCTACCCCATTCTCTCTCCCAAAACAAACAAAGAGATAAGCAAACAAACAAAAAATCAAAAATATGAATTATACCTGCATTTTATACAAAATTGCTATACGATGTAATATTGGGCTGGTCACCTGCAAAAGGTTAATAATTTGCTGGAGGTTTTTTGGGTAGTGGGACCAAGAGAGAGAAGCAGGCATCCTCTTGGTCCTTAACTAGCTGAGTGATCTTTGGCATGTTATCATACTTAAATCTCACTGTGCTCAGTTTTGTACAAAAAAAGTTAATATTTACCTTGCAGGGTGGATGTAAAGATTCCAGAAAAATCTATGTAAGGGCCAAGTATGTGCCTGGCATACAATAGACACTAAATATTTTTATTTCTGTAATGAGTATATATTCTTTTTTTAAGACAATCATAACTCTATATAGAAATTTTTTTTAAAAAAGATCATTTACTTGGCTTTACTGTTACAAGTGAATTTGTAATTCATTACTTATTTCCTAATGAAGAATCTAAGTCTTGAAAACTCAAGAGTCCAGAAATGTGGAGGACAGCGCCCTGAGGATGAGAATGACCACCTTACAACCTAGCTCCTAATATGTAGCTAATCCCATGCTTTCCTCCATTCTGTATATTTATGAATATGTATCAAAGACAATGGAGTACATTCCCGGTGTGGGAAGGCCACATGCATTCTCCAATCATACTTCAGGACAACTTGCTCCCCTTTCTAGTACTTTTCATCTCGGCCTTTGATTTGAGTGGTGAGCAAATGATTCCTCTGCTGCCCTATCAGCAGGTAGAATTACCTGCTCATCTTCTAGGAAAGTAGATGTTCTGGAAGGGCAGCATGTTGCCCACATTTTACTCTGGAGCTCTGACAGTCAGACTTCTCTGAATTGGAACAAAATTTCCTGGCTAATGAAGGATTCCCTGAAAAGTGCCTCTGTAAGTTAATACACTCTCTATGACCAGAGCTTACTGAACAGTAAGTGTTCCCAGAGGCCTACGCATCCCTGAAATTCTCATTTTTCCCATTTCAGTCAAAGTAGAGTTGAAAACTGATAAACAATTATATAAAATCAACCATCTTTACTCTTTCAGAGTAATTCATAATATTCCCAGAGCTAAAAACTCTTAGTTTTTCCCCCATGGGGCCTAGATAAGTTTAGGCCTCTGAATAGTCTCTCAGGGCTGGTCTGGGAGGTGGGGGTGGGGGAGGGTGCACAGAATGGGGAAATAGCTCTGGGCTAAACGCAGGACAGCCTCTAAAGCTGTGTGTTTCAGTAACTGCCTATAGAACTACCAGGCAGGTAAAATTTTACCTAAAACTTCTATTACTTTTGGAATTGTATGCAAAGAGAATTTCAGAAAATCTCTAATCTCAAAAGAACCTGTATATAAGATTCTGTCTTTGTTTTCAAACTTTCTAAACTAAGGTGTTTCCTTGCCTTCAGGATTGTAGTCACTGTTATGGCGATTTCAGATACCAATGTGATAACAGCACACGCCAAAGCACAAAACGTTCATTTCAAAATGTTATTTTGGAAACTGCCTCCTGCACTTGCTATGCCCTTAACCAGAAAACTCTGATGCCAGACATAGGTTCATGGTCTATTCCCTCACTTAATCTGAGTCTCTGCTCCGATGTCCTCTTATTGGAAAAGGCTTCCTGACTATCCCATGTGAATTAGAATATACTGAAAAACAGGTTCTATATCACCTTAGGAGGCCTTAATTTTCCTGTTCTCATTTTTCTTTCTCATTCACTCTGTCTCACATTCTAGATGCATTTGTTTTATTTTCCATCTTCCCCTCACCACCAATGTAAACTCCATGAAGAAGAACCTTTGTTTTTTTCACTACTGTATCCCACACAGTTGTTCAGAGAGTTCCTAAACCCGTGATCACTGTTCAATAAATATTTGTCACAGGAATGAATGAACTGTAGATTTTTTTAGCCAAGTGCTATACATCTCCAATTCTCTTCCCAGCAAGATACAAACTCAAACAAAGCTCCCCAGACATGCACACCAGGCTAACACTAACCTCCTTAGATGCCTTTGTTGCAGCCTATCAAGCAAATGTACCGTGTGAGCTATCCCAAGTGTTTACAAAAAGCAAGTTTCTCTTCTAATGTCCCCAGGCTATAATACTATGAAACACACAACTTGCAGCCCCCACTCCCACCTCCCTGCCCCAATCACAAATGCGCACAGAAACCTAGGCCTCTTTTCTTACCATACTGATCAGAATTGCTGGTGAAGAGAAGATAGTCAGAAGCACAGGTCTGGGACTCAATATCCAAATCTCCTAACCTCAGAATCAACCTCTTCCCCTTAGGTACTGCGATTGTCTTCTCACAAACAGTGTGATTGGGGTAAGTCCTTGGATAATTCTTAGATGTCATGGTGCCACTGTCCCGATAAGTCACTATGTGCCCACAGCCATCACCTGTTAAAGAAAAAAGGATGAAAATCATAAATGAAATTAGTGAGGATTGAGAGAGTCTGGTACAATATACAAGTCACATATTTTATTCCTCCTTTGGAGAGACGGAAAAACTAAAACAATTAAAAATACAAAAATAAGGGGAAGCCAGGATGCCTCAGTGGGTTGGGCACTTGCTTTGCAGCCCAGGGGACCGGAGGATCGAATCACAGCACCAGCCTGTGTGGACCCATGTGCTGAATTAGGGTGTGCCCCCCCACCCCTGCAGGAGGCCCCCAGTTCAGTTCCCGCCCTGTGCAGCCCCCGCCCACCTGTGTGGAACGAAACCATGTTGAAAGCTGATGATGTGCAACTGTGGAGACTGCTCTGGGCCCTCCCCCTTCTCTCTGTCTCTCTCTGTCTCTCTCTCCCTCTCTGTCAAAAACAATAAAATGTCCTTAAAAAAATACAAAAATAAGATTAAATTATTAAACAGTATGTATTGTTTCAGGTTATTTCATCTCTTGTTTCCCAGTTTAATCTTCTGAACACTGTTGACTGAAATATTTGATGTTTTAGAATGGAAGCCCTTAGCAAACAGACCATTTAATCACATTACTTTTTTAGATCATCTAGCTACCCATTCAAACTTGCACAGTAGGCCCTTGGTATTTACAGATTTGCCATTTGTGATCTTGTCTATAGCAAGCCAATGTCATGTATAAATATGAAATGAGGAAACCAATATTGCTGACTTCAGAGGTCTACTGTGCTGTTTAACATAATACATGCAAAATTTATGCTGTTGGAGACACCTGAAAAACAGCAGTGGCTGCTTCATGGAATTCAGAGTAAAATGGGGATAGTCACGTGTGCAAGTAACTACCCTAGGTGCTCTGTGCCATATTGGGGGATCGAAGTGCTGAGGAAGAGAGAATCTACTTCAGTGAATTATCACTATTTTACTAAAAAGAAAAAGTCCTCTTAGCACTATTCTGAATAGAAAAGTTCATCAATTGAATATCTGATGGTATGCATAAGTGGGTGGGCTGCAAGGCAAATGAACACATACTGCATTCAAATGGCAAAATGCTTATGGTTAGTATGGCTTCACACAAACAAAATAAGAATTTCTACCTTTAGCTGGAGGGAGAGAAAGCAGAAATCAGTTGGCGAAGGAACTCTGTAAGGTAGTCAAACATGGATTCCCCGTCAAAGCCCCAACTAGGGCACACTGAGAATCTAAAGACCAAGGCAGCCTTCTTCCCTCTCCTGCCTCTTCCCTAGCTAGAGGAGGATTCCCCCTCCCGCCTTCTTGCAGCTCAGATGATAATGGAAGCCTAGTCAAAATAAAAAGAGGGTGGCACTGAACTCCAGAATCTACCCCATTTCAGTAGACAAGGTCTAGGCCTACTGTAGGGAAAGGACTTACCCATTGTCCAGAAACTTTCACACGATTTCAAGCAGCCCCAGCCAGGTGACTGGCTTGGGAGAGGAGAGTTGACCTTAAGAAGTGGTGAGATGGGAAAGCTGGGATGGCTCAGCGGGTTGAGCACTCGCTTTCCAGCCCTGGAGCCTGAGGATCGAATCCCAGCCCTGGCCCAGGCAGACCCATATGCTGAACTGGGGTGTGCCCCCAGTTCAGTTCCTGCCAGGGCCTATGCAGGAGGTTCCCCACCCAGTTCCTGCCCTGCGCAGCCCCGCACCCACCTGTGGAGTGAAACTATATAGAAAACTAATGTCAACTATGGAGACTGCTCTGGGCCCTCCCCCTTCTCTCTGTCTCTCTCTATCTCTGTTTCTCTTTGTCAAAAATCAATAAAATAAATCTTTAACAAAAAAAAAAAAAAAAAAGAAGTGGTGAGAGAATACCAGAGAGAAACGTGCAGATGAACAGCTAAGATAAAACCACTCTGCTACCAGGAGATCCAGGCAGAAGTTGTGGAATTTATATGGTAGGCAACAGGGACCCACAGGAGTTTCAGAGAAGGGAGATAATGAAAGAGGTATTTGAATAGAACAGTCAACGTGGTTGGGTAATGACAGGAGTTAGAATGAAGGGAAAATCTGGGTCAGAGGAGCAGTATGAGGGCTAGGAATAGTGTAGCTGGATGGGGAAGAAAAACGAGAAAGTTTACAAGAAAAACATGAACAGACTCAGATTTTCACTAATTGTAATGGGTAAGACAAGAGGTGAAATGAACATTGAAATTTCGAGACAGAAAAGGAAGCCCAGAGAGTCAGCAGGTTTGGGGGCAAAAGTTGTGAGTTAGGTTAAGTTTGAGGTGGCAGCTATATTTCTTGGGCTCTCTGGAAGTACAAAATTGTTGAGAATTAAATGCATTTAGACTATAGTGAAGCATATGGTACAGAAGCACACAGTGTACTGGGTTTTCATTAAAAATTTGAATTATTTGCCTGCTTTTAAAGGCTTTAATAACAAAAATCCAAATTACAGTATCCCTTGAAAACTGAACGACATGGCAACCATACTAGTAGGCATACTCACAGGACTAGTGATATGGTAGCTGCCTCTTTAAAAGAGACAAATGCCCTAGGTCTCATCATACATTGGTCATTCATTTCTGTGACTTGCCTTTCCTTTGGAGGCATTGGTTTTGAGCACTCTAATGAAACAACACTATGCTAACTACTGTACAAACAAATGATTGTGCATATAAATATACACATAACTAACCCTTTCTAAGCCACTAAGATATTGCCTGTTAAGCATTTAAATGTTTCTTTTTAAAGTACTATGAAATTCTGCTTTATTAAGAGAAGAGCAAGTGAAAACTTCTCCCAGAAAACACAGCTAAATATAAAATAAGGTGCAATTATATGTGGATCAACCTACACACAATTTTTATATTCTAAATTTTATTTAAGTGACATGTCATAACAAATGAAAATCCCAGGGTATCACTTTTACTCAATGCTATAATTATAATTTTTCCCTCTCTTCTATTCTAAAGCCCAAGAGGAAACTCATTTCACCCAGGGATCTTGGCAGAATGTGAGCAGGTTACAGCTTCAACCCTCCCACCACTACTTCGTGTTGGGAATCTACCTCCTTGGAAAACTTTCCCTTTTCCATTAACTATCAAAATGAAATTCTATGAGTCTCTGTTCTGGCAAAAACCTTGAAAGGAACTGCTCAGTCCTAATTTATTAAAAAGCAAACTGTCATCAGAAGTTGTAATTTCAGACTTGCCTATGAAAGTAAACCATTTACGGAGTTTTCTGTGGTATGCACTAAAATGATAAATTTATCCCAAGAATATCAACTACATTAGGAATTTTTACCCTATCATTCTTCCACAGTTTTGATGACTTCAAAGACACAGATATAGTTCACAATACTGAAATAATAATTGAAAGTTTCTAAGAGAATAGATTTTAAATGTTCTCACTATTTAAAAAAAGGTAATTACATGAGGTGATGGAGGTGTTAGTTAATGCTAAAATGGTAATAATTTTACAATATATAAAGGTATCAAATCAACACATTGTAGACTTACACTTACACAGTGTCATATGTCAATTATACCTCAATAAAGCTGGGGCAAGGGTGGGGGTGTGTATGGAGAACTAGAAATATACAAAAGGGAAAATGGAAAACTCCTAGGAAGAGAAAATACCTATAGATCAGGTACCGAATAAGACAGACACATACAAATGAAAAATAATAGGGAAGCACTATTCTCATGACCTTCTCCTAACACTTGGGTAGCTTAACTCTCATAGTCTAATTAAGAGTCACTGACAAGAAAGAAGATAAAAGACATTTGAAAACCTATCAGTTCATATTCCATATCTTGTGTATCAATGTCAATAACCTGGTTGTGATATTCTACTATAGTTTTGTAAGATGCTATCACTGGGAGAAACTAGGTAAAGGGTACACAATATCTCTCTGTATTATTTCTACAACTGCATGTGATCTATAATTACCTCAGAATAAAAAGTTCAAAAACTTGAAAAAAAAATTAGTCTGGTTAAGTTTGGCAGGGGGTACAATGAAGGTGGTGGAAATGAAAGGGCTTTTCTTTTCTCTCTCTCTTTTTTTTAAGATTTATTTTATTGTTTTTGACAGAGACAGAGAGAGACAGAGAGAAGGGGAGGGCCCAGAGCTGTCTCCTTAGTTGTATGTCATGAGTTTTCAACATGGTTTCATTCCACACAGGTGGGCAGGGGCTGCACAGGTTGGGAACTGGGCCAGGAGTCTCCCACATGGGAGGCACGCCCCCTCAAGCCAGTGCCTGAACTGGGAAGAATGGGCGGGAGGGTGGGGGTGGCGAGAACCAAACTGGGGGCCTCCTGCAATAGGAATCACACCCTAGTTCAGCATATGGGTCTTCATGGGCCGGGGACAGGATTCAATCCTCAGTCCCCTGGGCTGCAAAGTGAGTGCTTAACCCACTGAGCCATCCCCACTTCCCCTTTATTTTCCATTTTATACATTTTTATACTATTTAGATTTTGTTGTCTATATATTTCTTCTATTTAGTAGTTATCTGTTAGTTTCTTCTGCTGTCCTATCAAATAGCCTTTTAGAAACTTTTACAAACGTTTTCTATTAAAATGAACAGCTCCATAATAACTACTTCTAGCAATCATCATAAGTAGATGGAAAACCACTAGGTAGAACATTGACAAAGAACTTTAAAATGGAAGTATCAGGCGTTTCACCATATAAACTCTGATGGATCTCACCATGACTACAAATGAGACAAACACACAGATTATATGTTTCTTGATAGGACAAAATGTGCTAGATGCACCAACACCGATAAATTATTGCCAAAAAGCAAGGCATACGAATAAATAATTGACTCTGAATCTCATTAAGCCTTTAGGTCTAACTTCAGACTATAAGAAATACAGGGGTGAAGGTGCAAGTTTATTGATACCACTAGCCAAATTCAGCGAAAAAGCCATTAGCCAAATTTAAGCTGTGACAGTCTAGGTGCAACTGACCCAGTTTCTTCAACAATGAATTGTACAGATAGACATTTTTAAAAGTGTTTATCTTAAAGGAAACTTAAGAATTACAATAACAGAGTGAATCTTGTTTGAATCCTGATTTGAAAAACTAATCTTACAAAACCATTTTAAAGAGATAATTGGTATATTAGATAGTATCAGGAAAGTACTATCCACTTTATTAGATGCTATAATGGTATTGAGGTTATGTAAGAAAATATCTTTTGTTACTGATGCCTACTGACATATGTTAGAACTGAAATGACATGATGACCTGAGGTCTGGGATTTACTTTCAAATACGAGGTCTGACAATTTAACTCATCCTAGAAAAAGTGCTACATACCTCATTGCTAGATATCACTGTGGTCATCTTCGAATTATTCCCCTTGGGAAGCTATGCACTGATTCCAGTGCTTAGTCCACCCTTCAAAGCAATTTTGGAACCCTTTTTATGGAATGGCCATCATAGCCATCATCATATTACCCTTGATGTCCTGAATGTCATCAAAGTGTCTTCCTTTCAATATTTCCTTTATCTCCGGGTTAAGAAAAAAGTCATTGGGGGCCAGATCAGATGAGTAGGGAGCGTGTTCCAATACAGTTGTCTACTAGCTAAAAACTCCCTCACAGACAGTGCTGTGTGAGCTGAAGCATTGTTGTGATAGAAGAGCTGCGAGTTGTTGGCGAAAATTTTCGGTCATTTTTGTCTCACTTTTTCAAGCTGTCTGTTCAGCACTTTCAAATTCATAATGCACACTCCCTCTGATATCAAAAACATTTAGCAACATCATTTTGACTCTTGATGGAACATTTTTGGTTGTGGAGAATTGGCTGACTTCCATTGTGCACTTTAATAATTTGTTTCAGGGTCACATTGGTACACCTATGTGTCATCATCAGTGATAATACAGCCCAAAACATTGTCTTGCCTCTCCAAAAGCTCTTGGCA
>PVKE010051685.1:0-10565 GCA_004027555.1 Craseonycteris thonglongyai | reverse complement strand
CAGGTAAACACCAAACCATTGAGTGTGTCCATAATGCTGGTGCCCTCTCCCACCTCCCCTCCCTCTCTCCCACTCCCCTCCTCCCCTTCCCTCAGGTAATCACCAAGTTATTGGGTGTGTCCATAGGTCTCTGTGTCTTTGTAACTTTCCGTTTTATATTCCACCTATAAGTGAGGTCATATTTTTCCGGATTCTTTCATTCTGACTTATTTCACTTAATAAGATAAGACTAATAAAATTGACAAACCCCTGGCCAGGCTCACCAAGGGAAAAAGAAAAAACACACAAATAATCTGAATTAGAAATGAAAGAGGAAATTACAACTGATACCACAGAAATACAAAGGATCATACAAAAATACTATGAAGGACTATATGCCACCAAATTTTGCATTTGAAGAAATGGACAAGTTTTTAGAAACATATAGTCTACCTAGACTGAATCAAGAACTGGATAACCTAAACAAACCAATCAACAGTAAGGAAATTGAAACAATCATCCAAAACCTTCCCAAAAGCAAGAGTCCAGGACCAGATGGTCTCACTAACAAGTTTTACCAGACATTCAAAGAGGAACTAACACCTATCCCCAAACTTTTTCAAAAAACTGAAGAAGAGGCAATACTTCCCAACTCATTCTATGAGGCCAACATTACCCTAATACCAAAGCCTGGCAAGGACGTCACAAAAAAAGAAAAGTATAGACCAATATCTCTGATGAACACCGATGCAAAAATCCTACACAAAATAGTAGCAAATAGAATACAACAGTGCATTAAGAAGAATATACATCATGATCAAGTGGGATTCATCCCAGGGGCACAATGATGGTTCAACATATGCAAATCGATCAATGTGATACACCACATAAACAAACTTAGAGATAACAACCATATGATTATATCACTTGATGCAGAAAAAGCATTAGAGAAGATACAACACCCATTTATGATCAAAACTCTTAATAGGGAAAGCTGGGATGGCTCAGCGGGTAAAGCGCTTGCTTTGAAGCCCCGAGGACCGAGGATTGAATCCCGGCCCCAGCCCATGAGGACCCACATGCTGAACTGGGGTGTGCCCCCAGTTCAGTTCTTGCCTGGACCTATGTGGGAGGCTCCCGGCCCAGTTCCTGCCCTGCGCAGCCCTGTGCCCGCCTGTGGAAATTATATGGAAAACGAATGTCAAATACGGAGACTGCTCTGGGCCCTCCCCCTTCTCTCTGTCTCTCTCTATCAAAAATCGATAAAATAAATCTTTAAAAAACAAACAAACAAAAACAAACAAACAAAACTCTTAGTAAAATGAGTGTAGAAGAAAAATATGTCAACATAATAAAGACCACATAGGACAAACCCTCAGCAAATGTCATACTGAATGGGGAAAAACTGAAAGCTTTTCTTTTAGAATCAGGAACATGTCACCACTGCTGTTCAACAGTGTTGGAAGTTTTAGTCAGAGTCATTAGGCAGGAAAAAGAAATTAAAGGCATCCAAGTGGGAAACGAAGAAGTTACACTGTCATTTTTTGCAGATGATATGATCCTTTATATAGAAAACCCCAAAGACTCCACCAGAAAACTGTTAGAAATAATAAACTAATACAGTAAAGTTGTAGGATACAGAATTAATGTACAAAAATCCACAGCTTTTTTATATACAAACAATGAAACTTCAGAAAAAGAAATGAAAAAAACGATACCATCTACGATCAAAACAAGAGTAAAATATTTAGGAATAAACCTAACAAAGAACATGAAGGACTTATACATGGAAAACTATAAGACACTATTAAAAGAAATTGAAGAAGATACAAAGATATGGAAGGATATTCCATGTTCATGGATTGGAAGAATCAACAGAGTTAAAATGGCCATATTACCCAAAGCAATACACAGATTTAATGCAATTTCCATCAAAATCTTACAGATATTCTTTCAAGAAATAGATTTAAAAAAAATATCAGATTCATATAGAACCACAAAAAGCCTCTAATTGCCAAAGCAATCCTCTGAAACAAAAATAAGGCTGTAGGCATCATACTCCCTGACTTCAGTCTATACTACAAAGCGTCAATAATCAACACAGCTTGGTATTGGCAGAGAAACAGACATATAGACCAAGGGAACAGAATAAAAAACCCAGAAATAAACCCACAAATATATAGAGAGATAATCATTGACAAAGGAGCAGAAAATATACAATGGGGAAAAGAAAATCTCTTCAGTAAACGGTGCTGGGAAAATTGGAAAACCACATGCAAAAGAGTGAATCTGGACCGTGAACTGTCACCATATAGCAAAATTAACTGAAAGTAGACTAAGGACCTCCACATAAGACCCGAAACAATAAAGTGCACTAAAGAAGGCATTGGCACTAAACTTATAGACCTTGGGCTAAGAAAGCACTTTTATGAACTTGACCCCAAAGGCAAGGGAAGTAAAAGCAAAACTAAATGAATGGGACTATATCAACCCAAAAAGCTTCTACACAGCAAAGGACACTGTCAACAAAGTAAAAAGGAAATCAACCGAATGGGAGAAAATATTTGCAAACAATGCCTCTGATGTAGGGCTAATATCTAAAAAATGTAAAGAACTCATACAACTCAACAACAACAACAACAACAACAACAAAAGACAAACAATCCAATTAAAAAATGGGCAGAAGACCTAAGCAGGCATTTCTCTTCTGAAGACATACAGCTAACAGATACATGAAAAAAATACTCAACATTACTAGCAATTAGGGAAATGCAAATTAAAACCACAATGAGGTATCACCTCACACCTGTTAGAATGGCTACAATCAACAAGACAAGGAATAACAAGTGCTGGAGAGGCTGTGGACAAAAAGGAACCCTCATACACTGCTGGTGGGAATGTAAACTGGTACAACCACTGTGGAAGGCAGTGTGGAGAGTCCTCAAAAAACTAGGAATGGAATTGCCATATGACCCAGTAATCCCTCTCCTGGGTATCTACCCCAAAAACCTGAAAACCTTAATCTGCAAAGATATATGTACTCCAGTGTTCATCGCAGCACTGTTCACGGTGGCCAAGTCGTGGAATCAACCAAAGTGTCATTTGATAGATAAAGAAGTTGTGGTACATTTATACAATGGAATACTACTCAGCAATAAGAAAAGATGAAATACAGCAATTTGGATGGACCTTGAAAACATCTTACTAAGTGAAATAAGTCAGAATGAAAGAATCAAGAAACATGACCTCACTTATAGGTGGAATATAAAATTGAAAGGAACAAAGAAACAAAGACTCATGGACACAGTCAATAGTTTAGTGGTTACCTGAGGGTGAGGGGGGAGGTGGGTGGGAGAGCTGGGGGAATAGGGAGGGGGGAATCAAACATACGGTGATGGAAAGTGAGCTGACTCTGGGTGGTGAGCACATAATGCGATGTATAGACAATGTAATGTAGAATTGTACACCTGGAAACAATGTAATTGATATCAATTAATGTCACCCCAATGAATGTAACAAAAAAAAAGTTTTGGTCAAACAGATGTCTTTGAGTAGGTTCTGTATGATTTTAAATAAATATGACACATTAAAGAGAAAGTTTAGGGGATGCAGTTGAGAGCTTGCTATGCAATCACGAGGTTCAAGGTTTGAATCCTGACCCCAGGCCCATGCAAATCCCACATGCTGAACTGTGGGGCAACTGGTAACCGCCACAATAGCACTGCAGTGAAGGTTCTGACCTCCCATGCTGGAGGCCAGGATGGTTCCTGGCTCACGCAGCCCCACATTCACCTGTGTGGAATAAAACCACATCACAACTAATGGTGTACAACTATGGAGACTGCTCTGGGCCCTCCTGTCTTCTCTCTCTCTCTTTAAACTTCTCTCAAACAATAAAAAGTAAATTAAAAAAAACAAGTTTAACCAAAATCTCACTTTGACTGCTGTGTGGAGAACAGCCTGTAGGGGGCGACAGTGGATACACAGATCATTTTGGAGGCTTTTGGAACAGGAAAAAGACTGAATAGCGTCAGACTTTGACAGATTAAATTTATAAATTAAAGTATCTCCGGAAATGTCCTAAAGAATAGAGATGAAACTTGTCATTTCTAAACTAAGTAATAGAAGAAACTGTAGTGAGATTAAAAATAATCTAAAACAAGGCAAGGAAGGAGAGAAAAAATATAGGAAAGGAGAAACCATGAGAAAGCACAAAATATTCCATTATTATTTAAAGAAAAGATGAAATACTGCCATGTGCAACAACATGGATGGAACTTAAGATCATCATGCTAAGCAACATAAGCCAGAAAGAAAAACCTAAGAACCGTATGACTTCACTCATATGTGAAATATAAAACTGGAAGCAACAAAGAAACAAAACCTCATGGACAATAGTTTAGTGGTTGCCTTAGGGTAAGGGGGGAGGGGCATGGAACAGGAGGAACGGGGAGCTAAGTATATGGTGATGGAAAGAAAGCTGACTCTGGGTGGTGAACACATATTGTAACACAGACAAAATACTACAAAATTGTATACTTGGAACCTATATAATTTTGGGACATATGTACTTTTTACTAACCAATGTCTCCTCAATAAATTTAACAATAAAAGAAAAAAATAGAAAGCACAAAATAAATCCTTACATGTTAGTATGTAATTGGAATTAATGTACATTGTCTAAATCTACACTATTCCATACAGCTGTCCCCAGCCTCATGTCTCTGTTGAGTACCTGAAATGTGGATGGTCTGAGTTGAGAGGTGTGACATGCAACCCAAAATTTGATAACCTGGAATAATAAAGCAGGTAAAATATCTTATTTAAATTTTATATTAGGGGAAGCTGAGATGGCTCAGCAGGTTAAGCACTTGCTTTGCAGTCCCAAGGACTGAGAATCGAATCCCAGCCCCGGCCTGTGTGGACCCATATGCTGAACTGGGGTGTGCTTCCCATGCAGAAGGCCTGAAATTCGGTTCTTGCCCCCTAGGTTGGCCCCTGGCTCAAGAGGGCATGCCCCCTACCCCCATGTGGGAGGCCCCCAGCCCAGTTCCAGCCCTGTGCGGCCCCTGCCCACCTGTGTGGAATGAAACCCTGTCAAGAACCGATGATGTCTAACTATGGAGACTGCTCTGGGCCCTCCCCTGTCTCTCTGTCTCTGTCAACAAAAATAAAATAAATTCTTATAAAAGTTTATATTGATTGCATTTTGAAGCAATAACATTTTGGTTATGTTGTCACATAAAATATAAAGGTTAAGGTATTAAGGAATACAAACTGGTAGTTACAAAATGTCATGGTGGTGTAAAGTACAGACAGAGGGTACCTATACAAGATCTGATAATTAAGTTCATGAACTCATCCTAGAAAAAGTGCTACATACCGCATTGCTGAATATCACTACAGTCACCTTTGAAGTACTCCCTTTGGGAAGCTATGAACCAATGCCAGTGCCTAGTCCACCCTTCAAAGCAATTTTGGAACTCTTTTTCTGGAATGGCCATCAGAGCTGCCGTAGTATTACTCTTGATGTACTGAATGTCATCATAAGATAGCTTCCTTTCAATATTTCCTTTATCTTTGGGTAAAGAAAAAAGCTATTGCGGACCAGATCAGGTGAGTAGGAAGGGTGTTTCAATACAGTTATTTGTTTACTGGCTAAAAACTTCCTCATAGACAGTGCTGTGTGAGCTGGTGCATTGTCGTGATACAAGAGCCATTAGTTGTTGGTGAAAAATTCAGGTTATTTTCATCTAACTTTTTCATGTTGCCTTTTTAGCACTTGGTTGACTGTCCAGTTGGTACAAATTCATAATGAACAATCCCTTTGATCTCAAACAATGTTAGCAACATTGTTTTGACTCTTGATTTGGACTGATGGAACATTTTTGGTCATGGAGAATTGGCTGACTTCCATTGTACACTTTGACACTGTTTCAGGGTTGTGTTGGTACACCATGTTTCATCACCAGTGATAGCACAGCCCAAAACATTGTTTTGCCTCTCCAAAAGGTTTTGGCAAACTCGAGCTCTGACATTCTCAGGAGCACACAAAACCATGCAACTACAATAATGAATGCCACTCAGCAAGACACCACCATACTTTGACACAAACATGGCTGTGAGACACTAATATACCAAGATTTTGAAACCTTACTGAGTTGTTTGTATAGTGCTGCCAACGTAAGCACACAGTGGCAAGTTCACAAACTTAATTATCAGATGTTGTAGTCAGTAATGGTGCAACAACTAAGTATAGTCAGGAGGGTACTAGGCTAGTCAGGGGAATCACTTCATAAATTATATAAATGTCTAACCAGTATGCTATACCACCTGAAACTAATATAAAATAATATTTAAATGTTCACTGTAACTGAAAAACTAATTTTAAAGATTTATTTTATTGTTTTTGACAGAGACAGAGACAAAGAGAGACAGAGAGAAGGGGGAGGGCCCAGAGCAGTCTCCATAGTTGTACTTCATCAATTTTCGACATGGTTTCAGTTTACACAGGTGGGCGGGGGCCATACAGATATATCTTCAAGATTCTGATTTCAGTTATTTTGGCTTTATATCCAGAAGAAGGGTTGCACAATGGTAAGGTAGTTACACTTTTAATAGTTTAAGAAATCTCCATCCTGTTTTCCACTGTGGCTGCACCATTATGCATTCCCACCAAAGTGTACAAGGGTTCCAATTTCTCCACATCCTCAACAATACCTGTTCTCCTTTGTTTTTTGGATAAAGCCATCCTTAGCAGATGTGAGGTGATATCTCACTGTGGTGTTTTTTTTTTTAATATTAAAAAGTTTTTTTAAAAAGATTTATTTTACATTGTTTTTGACAGAGACAGAGAGAGACAGAGAGAAGTGGGAGATCCCAGAGCAGTCTCCATAATTATATGTCATGGATTTTCAACATGGTTTCATTCCACACAGGTGGGCGAGGGCCATGCAGGGCTGGAGCTGGGCTGGGGGCCTCCTGCATGGGAGGCACACCTCCTTGAGCAGGGGGAGGGGGCCCAAACCAGGAACCTGCACATGGGAAGCTCGCCCTGGAGAGAACCGAATGGGTCTCCCACATGGGAAGCACACCCCAGTTCAGCACATGGGTCCACACAGGCTGGGGCCAGATTCAACCCTTGGTCCCTGGGGCTGCAAAGTGAATGCTTAACCTACTGGGCCATCCGGCTTCCCCAATTTAAAAAATTAATTTCACCATTTTTTAAATCTTTTGATGTGGCTGCTAGAAAATTTTAACTTACAGAAGTGGCTCACATTATATTTCTATTGAACTGTATTGTTCTACCCAAATGAAAAGACAAGTATTGCCAGGCTGTATAAGAAAATCTAGCAACATGCTTACATTTAAATATAAATGATATAACAAGTTTTCTGTTAAAGAATGTAAATAGCCAGAAAGAAATTTGGTTTAACCCTGTTATTATCAGACAGCATAGACTTTAGTGAGGAAAGGATTACTAGAGATAATAAAGTCTTTGTAGTGAAAATACAATAATTCTAAAGGTGTATGTACTTACAAACATAATCTAATAATAAATGAAACAAAAAAAATGACAGAACTATTGAAATGATATGAGTTGAGTTACACTATTAATGTAAAATGTTGCCCAGAATTTGAAGACCTGGAATGGAAAAATAAATTAATATATTTACAATAGATAACTATACCACCAAAGTGGGAGATTTTAATTAATTAATTTATTTATTTATTTTTATCTTTTACTTCCTTTTATTGTTTGTTGCATATAAGTATGAACACTAGTAACTAATTCTCATTATTATTATTTTTTTGTTGTTAAATGTATTGGGGTGAGGTTGATTGATATCAATTATACTGTTTCCAGGTGTACAATTCTACATGACATAGTTTATACATCCCATTATGTGCTCACCACTCAGAATCAGCTCTCTTTTCATCACCATATATTTGATGCCCCTTCCCTACTGCCCTCCACCAGCTCTCCCACCCACCTCCCCACTTACCCTCAGGTAACCACTAAACTATTGACTGTGTCCATGAGTCTTTGTGTCTTCGTTACTTTCAGTTTTATATTCCACCTATAAGTGAGGTCATATGTTTCTTGATTCTTTCATTCTGAATTATTTCACTTAATAAGAAGTTTTCAAGGTCCATCCATGTTGTCACAAATTGCTGTATTTCATCTTTTCTTATTGCTGAATAGTATTCCATTGTGTAAATGTACCACAACTTGTTTATTCAGTCATCTATCAGAGGACACCATGGTTGATTCCACGATTTGGCCACCATGAACAGTGCTGTGATGAACATTGGGGTACATGTATCTTTGTGGATTAAGGTTTTCAGGTTTTTTTGGTAGATACCCAGGAGAGGGATTTCTGGGTCATATGGCAATTCCACTCCTAGTTTTTTGAGGAATCTCCACACTGCCTTCCACAGTGGTTGTACCAGTTTACATTCCCACCAGCAGTGTATGAGGGTCCCAAAGTGGGAGATTTTAAAAACACTGCTCTTAGCACTTGATAGTTCAAGCAGGCAAAAAGTAAAGATATAGATTTGACCAATATAATAAACAAGCTTGGTCTCATGGACACATATATGGACCATGCACAGGCAATACACAATAGTGCAGCCACATGGAAAACAGCATTTCTCAAAAAAATTAAAAATAGAATTATCGTATGGTCCTGCATGGGAGGCACACCTCCTTGAGCAGGGGTGAGGGGGCCTGAACCGGGATCCCACACATGGGAAGCTCGCCCTGGAGAGAACCAAACTGGGGCCTCCCACATGAGAAGCACACCCCAGTTCAGCACATGGGTCTTCAGGTCTTTCATCCCCCAGCGACTCTATGTCCACCCACTCTCTCACAGGATTGCTGTACTTCTTTACATGGTCACTCAGGGATCCCAGAGGCAAAAGTGGAAGCTACTAGGCTTCTTAAGCCCTAGATCTTAGAATTCACGTAATTCACTTCTGTCATTCTATTGGTCAAAGTAAGCCACAGTTCATTTATTCAGTCATTGTTGTTTGAGAACCTACTGTGTGTTAGGCGCTGTCTGGGTTCTGGCAATAACAGATGAATAAAACAGACACATTCTCTACCTCCAATAGAACTTGCCTTTGGTTCCTGCACTTTCTGTTAAGTAGAAACTCCATATTCACTCTACTTAACATGTGAAGCAGGTCTGAGGTCTTAATTTCTTCTGAGTGACTTTTTTCCCACCCATAATAGGGAGAGATTTTTTTTTAGATACCCTTATTAAGAATGGAGTGCTGGGAAAGCTGGGATAGCTCAGCGGGTTAAGCGCTCACTTTGAAGCTCTGAGGACCCAGGATCGAATCCCGGCTCCGGCCCAGGTGGACCCACATGCTGAACTGAGGTGTGCTTCCCTAATGCGGTGAGGCCCCCAGTTCAGTTCAAAAAAAAAAAGAAAAAAAAGAATGGAGTGCATTTCCAGGTTTCAGGTTCCATGCAGGGGAATCAGTTACCCTTCCTCTATGTCCCACAGATCTGAGCCACATCTCTGTCCCTGGGGGGTTATCAGATCCCCATCTCTTTGCCCCATAGAGTCTACTTTGGGACTAAACCCTCATGCAATAACATCTCACTCTCATCACTCTGGCTTTAACTTCTCTCTTCTTTTTGGCATCGAGAGTCTTATCTTTCTTCCTTGTAAGCTCATCTATATGAGGGCTGTCAGGAAAAAAATTCAACCATTGTTAGTATAACAAGAATGGTTACATGGTTGGATACTTTCCCGACAGTTCTCGTATGTTACGGTATTTTATCGCACTTTACTCAGCACACAGAGGTGTTTGTAGTAGAAACAGTGTCTGTCTGTGTCCGTTGAGACCCTCTAAATAAATTGGATTTTGAGGAAACAGTCTCTGAAATGAAGATTTGCATGCCAGGATTGATTGCAAAACGTTGTCAGGTTCAACACCTTGAGGGAGTGAAGGCCGCAGGAACTGGAAGAGGACGGACTTGAATGTGATGCAGGAATGACAGGCTTTGTTGGGTCTCATGGGGGACTCTTCAGAATTATCCTTCCTTACCCTTCCAATTTTGGCCAAACCCAAATCTCTTCATCACTTTAGGCTTTTGGAGACTGATGCCAGGAAGAGACTCATAGTTTATTCCTGTTTTCCATTTCTCTCAGGAAGAAATGAACATGCAAAGTCAATTACTTCTAGAATGGGTAAAGGGATGAGAGAAATAAATAATAATAATAGTGATATCAACAACAGTGGTCAATATTTATTGAGTGCTTATTATATGCCAGGACCTGCTCAACTAAGCACTTGAAATGTCTTAACTATGCCCAGTAGTGGGGGATTGTATTATAAAGTATGACATAGAAACGTCATCAAGAAAGGCAGTGTGAGAGGAGCTCTTGAAACCTCTCCTGGAAAGACAACAAGTTAAACACCTAAACTCCAACCAGAGACTCCGTAAGCAACACACAGCCTCGGCTGAGAGACCCACTCATCACAAGAAAATCCCTAAAGCGGGAGAAACGGAGGCGAGGGAGAGAGAAAGAAAGGGAGCCGTGAGGAGACCCCGCAGAGCGCGACCCCGA
>PVKE010051684.1:0-10567 GCA_004027555.1 Craseonycteris thonglongyai | reverse complement strand
ATAAGACTACAGCCTGGGAAGTGGGGGGTAGTCTTATACAGCGAATATAGGCCTAAACCTATGTTTTAACTGTAAAATTAGGGGATCGTCTTATACTCCCGGTCGTCTTATACGCCGGAAAATACGGTAACTTCTCCAGAGTGTGCCTACTCAGCTGTTAGAAATGCAGAAAGAACTGGAGGAAAATCATGAGAGGACAACTCTCCAATGAGAGGCCAGAAGGTCACATTGGCTTGAGACCCAAGTCTTCTAAAGCAGCCCTTGGGAATTCTTGCAATCAGACTACTTCCCCCTTTCCTTCCTCACTTTCTACCTGTGACATAGTAAGAGCTGCTCAGTTTTCTAGTTACCACGAATGAAGGGGCTGTATGAACCCAAACAACTATATCAGTGTTTCAGATATAAGACTTTTATTTATATTCACCTCCAAGCAAACCTGCACAGTTGATGCACATTGCTGCCCTTCCTGCCCCCGAGGGCCCTGCACTTTACAAGAAGAAACATCTACTTTCACTCAGTAGCTCAGAGAGCACCTAAGCTTTGGCAGCTGACTTGTAATGGGAGAGAGTACGAGCAGAAGGGTCAGTGGCATTGATCCACCTGGGCATCCAGTAATGGGTCAGCCAGTCAGCTCGGCCTGGGTAATGGCGTTCAAAGATCTGACGGTAGTAATAGCCTTCTTTGGTTTTAGGGGTATTGAAGGGAAATTTCTGGGCTGCAGTTGCCATCATTGCATCAGTTACCTGTAAAAAATTAAAAGTATAAGAGCAAAATGATGTTTTTAAAGGGCATGAAAATACTTCTATTTAGTCCGGCTTAACAAAAGACAAAATGAAAAAGTCTTGACTGTAAATTGTGCCACATATGCTCTGAATGACCCAGCACTTTGAAAATACAAAAATACCACAACATGCATGGCTGCAGTGACTTTTAAAGAACTTTCATCTGCATGTTTCTAATCCATGGAGGCTCTGAGTATTTTATTAATCTATGCCTAATAATGTTTAGCATCCATCATGTGCCCAAAAATGTGTTACATGAAGGTCAGTGATGATTGGTAAGTCTCCTCTCTTTTAACACTAGATGCCACTTTATAATCCTGCAAGCTACTTTCTTATAAAAGAGGAAATCTCTCCTATAAACATAAAATCTTTAAGTACAAAATGAACAGTGATTATTTATAACTCTGCATCTGAAATGTCCTATTCTAGAAAACATTTTTAAAGACATTATACCTGATGTTCAACATAGTCCTGTAAAATGCTAAACCAGGAATTTTTAACTGAGGTTATGCCATCACTGAAGGCTTCTTTTGGTCGCCAGAGAATCTCTTTAGGTAGCAGATTGGAGTCTTCAAATGTCTCTCTCAGGAGATGTTTTTCTACCCCATTCTGACATGAGAACAAAAGGAGCATCAGCAAAAGTTCCAAATATAACCAATACCAATGGACAAGTTTTGTTTTTATCTTGAATTAATGTACTTACCTTGGGTATCCTCATATCTGGTGGCAGAGACAAGTAATAGGAACAAAATCGGTGATCTAGGAATGGGACTCTCAATTCAAGGCTAAAGAGGGAAGAAAATAAAAATGGTTTTTAGTGCTGGTCAGTTTAGATTCTGATTTAGAATTTCCTAGCAATTCACCAGCCTCTAAGTAATATTAAGATTATAATGTCCTTTTTACAGTCCTCCTAACTGATTGCCCTATACTAATGCATAAATACAAAAACCTTCGTTCAATATATATATTATCTCATCTAGGGAATGAAACAAACTGTTCAAGAGTTATTTCTACTTTCCCTTCTGTCGCGCTCACTTTGCAGCACATATGCTTTCCCTCCTGTGAACAACAAATGCCTATCTCAAAAAGAAGAATAAGAATCATGAGTGACCTGATCATTAAGAATGTCCTTTGCCTCGACCTTTCTGACTCAAAGTTTTTACTCAACTAATAATTTACATATATGATTCAGTATAAATCTATGTTTCAGTGTTTCAAAGGCCACATCATCTGCTTTCTGAATCCTGGTGATTCTGATTAGGCCAAGCAGATAGAATCATAATCACAGATTCAGTTCATTACCAACATGGTATTTTATTATTTTTCAGTCTAAGTGTAATTTGGTAGTAGCAACTAAAAAGTCTTCAATTCTTCAACACAACCAGCTAAAAAGTTACTTTAGCCAAACAGATATGGTACCAAAGAAACCTGATTTTAAACATCTCATCAAACAGCTATAGCAGACACTCAACACTTTACTTGTTACATGGAGGTATATAATCTTTACTTCTCTTAAAAAGACTTATTAAAAAAAGCTACAACTCCCTTCCCTCTCAGTTGTTCAGATGTGAGCAGGATGTTGCTATCCTTTGAAGATGGAAACTTGGTCTAAAACAGCCTCTAAGTCCTCTCACTATTCCCTCAATAGAACTTCGAATTTAGTCTAATTCATTCGGGACTAAGTTCAGAGACAACTTTCATTTTCTCTATAAAAGTCATACCTTACAACATATGGCTAGCCAAGTGGAAAGAAGAAAAAAAATAGACCATTTGAACTTTTTGGTTTTTGAAGTTACTTTTACATTTGTTTTTTAATATGAGTTACCCGTGGGCAGCAGTAGTTCGATCTGCACGGAGAACATCAAATAAATAGAGTTCCTTCAGAAGCCTCTCACTCTCCTCCTCGGCTTTTTCAGGAGAAGGAGCCTATTTTACAGAGAGATTAAAGTTACAAATACAGCAACAGATTTGCTTTGGGCACAAAAAACAGTTTTTATTCCTTACTCTTAACACATATTCCATCTCTAAAGGTGGGTAAAGACAAAAAGCTTAACAAAGTTTAGGGAAGGGAGTAAATGCTGTATAAAACACATCTTCCCTCACACTAAAGGGCAAATAAAATGGACACACTGTGCAATAACTGGAATATCATAGGGGACTGAGAAATATCTGAAATGTGATGTTCATGCTTAACTAGTTTTAAAGAATCTGGATTATCTGATATTACAAAGACGCCTTTCACCTCAAAAGAAACACAAAGCGGACTCTATCAGATTTCTTCTTACATCTCACAAGATTAAAAAATGGTACAGCTATATGAAAAGACAGATAATATAAAATCATTAAATCATACTTTTATTAACCTAGCATCAATATACCCTCCATTTAAGAATGCTTACCTTATGAAAATATATGTAGCCCTGAGTTAGTTCATCTGAACCTTCTCCTGAGAAGATTACCACACTATTTGTGTTCTTTCTAATGTACTTGGAAACTAAGTACATACCTTAAAAAAGAGACAAATTAGTGTTAAAGTCAACATAACTCTTTCCCAAAAATGCTTGTCTTTTGTGTTTGGAAACAATTGCAAATCTTGTTCTTGATTAGCCTCTGTATTAATATAAAGTAGTTTCCATAATAATGACATTTTATCTACAAGGCATTTGTATTTATACTTGACCTAAAAACCAACTTTTGTAATGAAATAGTCCAAAACCATTCCACAATTTCATATATAGGTTTTATATTTGTAATACTTTTAGACCAAGAATATTCACCTGAAAAGTTTGCTATGTTGAACAATAATTCAAATAGCTAAAAAAAAAAAATAAAAAAAAATAAAAAAATTTATACTTTTCATACTAGTATTGTTATATATAAATAGTAAGAGTTGGTTGGGGTTTTGGTAGTTTTGCCACCCCCCACGCCCTTAGTATACCCTATCCACCAAATTTCACATATAGTTAGGATACTATGTAAGTTATTAAAGGATGATCATTGGTTCCTGTTCCACATCCCTCTGAACCAGTATTTGCTCTTAGCCATTTTTTCATCACTGCCTTCCTTGGCCGACTTTGTGACTTTTTTCTAATTGCAACCCCCCCACCCCCAATAAAATATTAATACCTGATATACTCTATATCTCTTAATATACTGTGGCTCTTTGGAAGCTATAAACCACTGCAATGCCTAAGTGGTTTTTTTTGCCCCAAGAACCAATTTTTGATCCTTTGGAGGCAATATCACCCCTGAAATGGAGTCCTATCAGATTCTGAGTCTCTAATGAGAGGTGTATCTGACTCAGTAGCAGCACATTAGAAGCTCAACAACACTGGATCAGTCTAATTTAGAGTATACTTCTGATCTCAGTTATGTATCCACAGGGCAAGACTAGTACTGCTTACTTGTAATGATTATTACTGATTGATAATTCATATGATGAAATATTTATCAAGATATATCTCAAATTATCCAACCAATGTTATCCCAATAAATTTAACAAAAAAAGATATATCTAAAATGAGTATTGTTTACAGACCTATTTCCCTATACAAGAGGGGACTCAAAAAACCCAAAATATATTTACAAAACACTGTGTATTTTTTTCTTAGATGTTTCAACTTCAGTCACTTTCAAAGTACTCTCTGATGCAATGCACCAATTGAGATACCTTTTCCACTGCTCAAAACTGTTTTTGAACCCGTTGACTTTGATGCCTTTAGTGCTTCTGCAGTTTTTTGTTTCATCTCTTCCACATTAGCAAAACGTTTTCCTTTGAGGACTTTTTTGGTTGTGGGGGAGTGGGGCGGGGAACAAAAGTCACTCAGCATGAGATCATGTAAGTAGGGAGGGTGGAGAAGAGATCACACTGTTTTGGGTCAAAAACTGCTGAACACTCAGCACATGTGGGCAGGTATGTTGTCACACCACACATTATTTCTGTAAGTCATCCATCATGAAATGGGCAAACGTGCTGAAAGTATTAAAAAAATTTTCACTGAAGCCTCTCACAGCAATGCCAGTTGGTACACTGATGCAGATGGGTTCTTAGAACACTTACCTAGCAGAGGCAAACCTGTATTGCAAGGGACCAACCCTCCAGAAGATAATTCCAGTTTTTGGGGGGGGTCCCTTCTCATACAGCCCAAGGAACTATATAGAGCAATTGGGGGAAGGGGAATAGAAAATGTATATCTACTATTTGGAGAAATACAGATAGTGACACCATAAATGAAAGTTTAGCTATATATTTATTGTTCCTCTCACTCCTAAAGATATTCGAGAAATTCTTAAATAGTCTTGTAAAGAACTGCTGACAAGAAATTTTATTTGCACTTACTCCTGAGTATTGTTATTTAAACTGTTGCCTAAAATAGTATTTTTTAAACCTTATACTTTTTCAGTATTAAAAATCTTTTTGATGTCATGTAATACCTTACCTACTGAAGCACGCACTGTTGTAATGTCATAAGTTTCCAAGGAAAATATGACTTCATCCAGGGCCTGAATACCTTCCTCAGAGTTAAAGAGCACTTCATGGTGTTCACTCCCAATATGTTTTGCCACCTGATTATATATAAAGAAATGCCCACACACTTGTTATTTAAAGAAAAAAACTGCCCATGAAAATGAAGCACACCAATTCAAGTGCATTATGAATTAACAATAGTGGAAAACGAAAGGCAAAATAAGGAGAAATGACTTCCAGGCCACCACGTACAAGTCCTACCTAGTCAGGTTCCCTTGCCTCCCTCAGTCTCTCCCCTCCAGCCAACCACCAACAGGTAGATCTCCCATCAGGCTCGACCACTCTAAGACCTCAATCTAGCAGACATGAAGCTTCCAATTAGCAGGCCACCCCTACCCCACTAACACACACACGTTTCACCTAATACACCTCATCTCTCTCTAGTCCAACATGGTCCTGCTTTAACCTTGGTCTCCTTTAGCAACGTTTAATTTTATATCCAGGATGTTACTCCTAAATGAAATGGTTCCTCCCTATTTTCTTGAGTTATGTGGGATTCTTTTCACATTTATCAACTTGCTTTGGGACCGCTCTCTAGCTCTTTCTCATCCATTCCACGTAAGTTTTTTCAGAAGTAGGAATGAGGTAGCCTACACACTAAATGTGTACCAGGTCCCCAATGTCCACAGTCCTAAAGATTGTGCTTTATTAAAAACAATACAAACAAATCAAATATAGCTACCATTCACTGAATACTTACTCCATGCTAGGTTCTATCCTATGCACTGTACATGAATTATGTAATTTTCAGCTCAAAACTATTCCACAGCACACACTATCACTCCCATTACATAAGTGAGGAATTGCGAGGTGAACCTAGGATTTGAAAGCCTAGTCAGGCTCCAAAGCCGCAATCTTTACTATACCAGGCCTTTACTTTCAAAAGGATGGATTATCCTCGAGTTTTTGTGAGAACTGCATAGGCCATGCAGATAAAAGTACTCAGAATATAGTTTACAACAGTTATTCAATAGGCATTTTATTTGATTTTAACATATTTAATTTAAAGTAATTACCTGAATCAATACAGCAGCAGCAGCAGCAGGACAGTGTCTTTAATTATTGACTTATTTTCATTCTAATAGCAAGACTCTCGTAACTGTATGACGGGCAGACAGTGTCTTACCTTTCTAGCAGCTAGCAAATCAGGACTGTCTTCCATTCCAATCGCAAACGTCTGGAATGGGTACTGTACTTGGGCCTCTTTGAGCTGCTTCAACAGGGTGGCAGCAACCAGACTGGAATCCAAGCCCCCTGCAAGTAAGAACAGGAAGTGTACTGGTCATGTGCCTGTCCTAAGAGGGAGACAGACCGCTTACACTCCTATTAAGCACCAAGATTAGAGTTTTACCACTAAAAATCCCCAACTTGTATAAACTGAAAATCAACTTCAATAAGAGAAAAATCTAGCATGTAACCTGTGACCAGAACAGTATTTGAATTGGTTAAAAATCTCTATATGTAATTCTACAGCACGTTTACTAACTCACTCATACCAATAATTATAGTATAATTTTAAGTTGCTGCTATATTACCATAAATATTAACTGCAGCTTACAGAAACATTCATTCAGCAATGGAGAAAAAATTAAATCTCAGAGTAGATAATTTATAGTCAGAACCTCAGGGCTAGCTACAAATCATTTAATGTAAAAAATACAAACTAATAGAATTAGGTTTTTTTAACAAAGTTCACCTGATAAAAGGCAGCCAATCCTTCTGTCTGTCATCAAACGTTTCTTAACAGCATTGTTAAAAAGAATCCGGAGGTTGTTCTTCACAGTTTCTATCTCAAAACCTATGAACACATAGAGTGAAATAACTTAGGCTGAGTTATTCATTGAAACAAGATACACAATCTACCTCTATCATGATGGCATTTGCTCAACAGTGGAGTTCACCAGATCCCAAATATCATCTCCAAATTTAATAGGAAATAGATCTTTAAACTTAACTTATTCCAATAATGTGAGAGTATAATCTTCCTTTGGGTGAAACAGGTGGGTGGGCATTTGCTTTATTACCTGGAAACAGTTTCCCCACACTGTCATAGAGGGCATGAACAGGTTCATCTCTGCAGTGATGATATTTAACCATTTCCACGGATGCAACTTTGCCATTTGGCTTTAAATCTAAAACTTCAAAGTGTCCAGGGAGAAAGGGCTCCACTTTTAAAAAGGGAGATGTGGAGTGCTTCAAGTTAACAAGACCTATAAATTCAAAAAGATAAATTTATTCAAATTTTAATAACTTCATAGTAACTTTCATCATTAGTTAATATCCTTTAAATTCCTATTATTTTCTTTTTAATACATGTCCATTATACAAATAAAATGAGAAAAAATTTAATTACTCAAATTCTACCATCTACTTATAAGAGCGGTAACAGAGGTACAGAGGTACACAGCAAAATTACACTGATTTCTAGTAATTCAAAGCAACAGGAAAGCTCCAATGTTCAATTTCTTTTTCCTAACTGGAAAAGTGAATTTTATGATCTCCTAGCCACCATTTCTTTGTCATCACTCAGGTATTTTAAGAAAACAGCCATGGTTCCCAGTCCTTTAACAAGCAAAATGATCCACTATTAGGTACTTTAAAGTCAGATGTTAAGAAGATGAGATGCTGGGATGGCTCAGCAGGTTGAGCACACATCTTGTAGCCCTGGGCTCTGAGGATCGAATCCCAGCCCCAGCCCATGCGGACCCATATGCTGAACTGGGGTGTGACCCGAGTTCAGTTCTCACTGGGGCGAGCTTCCCATGTGGGAGGCCCCTGGCATGGTTCCTGCCCTACACAGCCCCACACCTGCCTGTGGAATGAAACTATGTAGAAAATCAATGATGTGCAACCATGGAGACTGCTCTGGGCCCTCCCCCTCCTCTTTCTCTCTGTCAAATAAAAATAAACCTCTAAAAAAAAGAAAAGAAAGAAGGCATTTACCCTTTAACTAGTTATTATACATGGTGTGTGAGTTAAAACAGTATAATCTAAATTTCTTCAAAGTTCTCACAAAGAGTCGGCACCTTATATCACCATGATCTTTAATACACAATGTTTTATTGTAAATAGGAATAACCTCTCTACACAGAATACTATGAGTTATAATTTATGTTCGTTAATCCAATAATCTACTGTGTAGCACTGAATTCAAAGACCAGATGAAACTCAGATCCCATCAGTAGCTAACAGACCTTAGGAGAGCAATATTTTCCCTGAAGGGGTAAGTAGTAATAAGGTTTTAAGCAGGGAATACCATGATCAGATGTGTTTTTAATAGGTTATTCTAAAAGCAATGAGAAATGAAAACTGTTATAGGAAATACAAATCACAACCACAGTGAGATACCACGTCACACCCAACAGAATGTCCAAAACAAATAAACAAACAAACAAACAGAAAGAAGTGCTAGCAAGGATGTATAGAAATTATAAGATTCATAAATTCTCGGTAGATATGTAAAATAGTGCAGCCACTATGGAAAAAAGTTTGAACATTCCCCAAAAGTCATAGAGTTACCATATGATCCTACTCCTGGGTATATATGCAAGAAAACTGAAAGCATATTTTATACAAAGCTTCGTTTTGTAAACATTCACAGCAGCATTATTCCTAACAGCCATAAAATGGAAACAATCCAAATGCCTATCAACTGATAAACTAATAAACAAAATAGGGTACATCCATACAATGGAATATTATCCAATTATAAGATACATGCTACATAGATGAACTTGAAACATCCAGAATAGAAAATCCAGAGACAAAAATGAATTTAGTAATGGATAGGGGCTGAGGCAGTGGGTGGAATGAGGAGAGATAGGTATGAGGTTTCTTTTGGGAATAATGAAAACGTTCTGAAAATAGGAACTGGTGATGGTTGTAAAAACTTGTAAATACATTAAAATCACTGAACAGTACATTTAAAAAATGGTGACTGCATGGTATGTGAGTGATCTCAATTTTTTTTCTTAAAAAAACCAAAAAATCCATTGCAGTCCTCTAGATGAAATCATACCGTCTGGAAAAGGGAAGTTATGAAGGATGTATAAAATAAATTTCAAAGGATAAATTGAATGTAAGAAGCTATTAGGCCTAAAGGAGACATAGTGGAAGTTAGAAGTTCTGCTTTTCCCTTGTATTCTATATGCTGGGCTTCCCTAATAGTATTAAACATGTATGGGGCCTGTCCAGGAAGTATCCAGCTATGTAACATAAAAAACAGAGGCATTTATGGCTGGAATTCTTCCAGAGAGCCCTCATACGAGTTTGTTCTGTGCCATTTGACCATTTTAGAGATGCCTGAAAATAGACCAATTCAGACATCTCTTAGTACCCACACTATGACTAATATCCTAAGTAAGGACACTTTTATTGATCTCATTATCCTTGCTTCAGCCAATACTACATCTGGAATACTTTGTGAGAAAAGATTTCAGGAACAAAGCAAAATGAGGCAGGCAGTTAGACCAGATTTTAGAATATTATTGCTGTCGAGGTAAGCAATAAAAGACGAGTGTCTTTCTCAAATTTACTGTTAAAAAATGCTATTTATGATTTGCAAGTATTTGTTTCCATTTTGTGTGTTGTATTTTTATTTTGTTGATGGTGTCCTTTGAAGAACACATATGTTTAATTTTGATTAAGTCCAACTTACCTATTTTGTTGCTGTTGCTTGTGATTTTGGTCATAGCTAAGAAATTTCTGTGAAATCCAATGTTATGAAGATTAAGCTGTTTTCTTTTAAGAAATTTTATGGTTTTAGCACTTACATTTGGGTCTTTGATCTATTTTAATTTTTGTATATGGCGTGAGGTAAAGGTCTGACTTCATTTAACTGAATGTATATATCCAATTGTCCCAGCACCAACTGCTGAATAAATTATTATTTCCCTATTAAATGGTCTTGGTTCCCTTGTTGAAAATCAGCTGACTACAGATGTATGGGTTCATTTCTGGACTCTCAGTTCTAGTCCACTGGTCTATATGTCTCTTTGAACCAGTACCACATAGTCCTGCTTATCCCTTGTTTTGTAGCAAACCTTAAAAGTCAGAAAGGGAAGGAGGAGCAAGATGGCGGCATGAGAGGAGAACCCAGACACCTACCTGGGAAGGGACTTACGAACAAAAAGGAACCCACAGGGGAAACCCTGAGAAGCACCCTCAACTGAGAGAACCACACAACGCAGAACAACACACAAAGGTTAGAGGAAAAAGGGGAGAGCGGGAGAGGGAGGGAGAAGGAGCAGTTTGGGGA
>PVKE010051683.1:0-10565 GCA_004027555.1 Craseonycteris thonglongyai | reverse complement strand
GGGCACCAGATATATCGGGTTGGAGGGGGACCTGATTCTGGGAGCTGGGCACATAATGCGATGCATGGGTGATGTGATGTGGAGTTGTTCATTGGGAAACTGTCTGAATGTTACCAACCAATGTCACCCCATTAAATTTAACAATAAAATATAATAATATTAAAGAAAAAAAAAAGTTTTTGGTATGACTTAAATTATTGAATATTAACTATTATACTTTGAGTTAATATGAATATAAGAATGCTAATTTTTTTTAAAGGAGGATTGTCTATTTGATAGTTTATGAGGATCAGGCTGACAATAAGCAGAATCCAAATCTATCTTTTAAAATTGCCTATCGTCCAATCCTCTCATTCTGGTGATGAAAATGAAAAGAAGAAATAAGAATTTCCAAATAGCATGGTAAAATAGAAAATTAGGAAAAAAGATGTATTTTTGAATAAGAAAGTGTAGTCATTTATAAAAACATCATTTGTATGTGACCTACATAAATGTGCATATTCCAGTCAAGTAACATTTTTTAAATGTAATCTTTGCTATTGACAATAATATGTGATATACTCATAGTAGGCTAATGTATATTGAGATTGGTTATATAGACATTAAATAGATAAGATGATCATGCTACCACAGGTTGAAGATGATTGCACTACTAGATTTATACATAATTAAAAGTATTATTTGTCTCAGGAAAAAGTTTAATGAAAATAATGTATTTTAAAAATATATACTGTATTTATCTTTCTCTACTTACATCTCAATATCTTCTGAACAAGAATAAAGGTTCTTGCTATTAAAGGTAGCATACCAGACCAGGCACATACATTTGCCTCTATGCCTATTAAGACTTTGCTAAAAAAAAAAAAAAAAATTAAAGATGTGTGAATAATAAACTCATAATAGAAAAAAAGAATTCTGGAGAATGGTGGCGGTTAGGATAGGAAAGAAGTCATCATGAATGAGAAATTCACTATATTTTCCTAAAACAGAAAGAAGATGAGAAATCACAGAGAAAGGAAACCACCTGGACAAATGGACTCTTGAGGTGGGTGCATAGTGAGGCTAATTCTCATAAAAGAAAGACATATCCCTAAAGAAATGGAGCAGCGCTTCAGAGAAAAGTCATCTCTATGTAGGTTTTATTGCTGTTTGGCAGAGCTTGAGTCAGGAAGACCAGTGGCACACCAATTCATCTTCCTGGCCCCACACCCTATGTTGTCCCATGTACAGTAACTAGTCAGAATTTCTGATCCCAGGAGGTCCATGTAAAACAATGGTTTTACTTATACCAGCCCACGCAACTCAAGTTCTGTGACAAATTTCTACTATGGTTATTAGATTACATAAAATTCCCACTGTAAGGTTAGTTTGAGTAATATATATCAACCTAGAAAATTAATCATTTCATCTATATTTCAAAATATGTTTTCATGGAGTTTGATAAAATTAAAATAATCAAAATTTTTAATTAAATATAATTTGTTTTGATTAAATAGAATATATTTAATTAAAATTAAATAATAATTTAATTATTTTAATAAATTATAAATTTTGATTATTTTAATTTTCTCTACATCTGTCATTATTTGTCCATCTTAATTTTTTATATTTATATTTGTTATCTTTCTTCTCTTCTTTTGGTCAGGGTAAAGTTGTAACTTTTTAAATTAAGCAGTTATTCAATTTAGTTATCATCTAAAAACTTCCATTTTTTCTAGTTCATTAATTGCTGTCATTATTTGTATTATTTCCATTATTTTTATCCTGCTACTGAACTTGCCATTTTCCTAGTTTCTTGAATTTCTAAGCTCATTTATTTGATTCTTTTCTCTTGATTTATGTATGTAATTAAAACTACAAAATTACCTCTGCATGCAGCTTTAGACAGTGTCTCATAGTAATGAAAATATTCTAGGTATTCTAAAGTTAAAAATTTGACTAAAAATTAATAATCCACAAATTTATGAGAGATTTTAAAAAGCCTTATTTTTCAATCACTTAATATTTCATAGTTCAAAGAGGTAAATCAAAATCTTTCAATCATGTTTAGCTTTTGTGCTTATTTTTCTTTACAAATTTTGATGCTAAATCATGCATTTATTTGTGGAAACTAAACAGAACCAGGTAATATATAAAGTATTTTCTTCTTATGATTAAAATACATATTGTTAATCTTAATAATTGTATCCAACATATAGCATTATCTCAGTTCTATGTGCAAGGTACTATTCCAAGTTCAATGTATATAATCATTCATTCAATCATTTCCATGATGCAGATGACAGGTAAGAAAACTGAGTTTTAAGTTATATAAATTATTCTGGGTCATATAGCTAGTAAATTAGATAATGTAAACTCTAACCTAGGTCCTGACTCCATAGCAAAATAAAGGTCATACCTCACAACAATTATGTGTAGGGGGGAAAGCATAAAAAATAGAAGTTGGATACCATATTGTAGTCCAATCTTTGCTATAGTAAGATTTGGTACAAGTCAGTCAAGCTCTATGGTAAAAAGTTGGGGTGGGAGTAAATGTATTCAAAAGTCTACTAAATTAACATTAATTTTATGTGGTACTTGATTTGGTTTTCCAGGAGTGGGAATGAATTTATGCCCTCCAAATACTGCTGGCATTAAGTTGTATCATCTGTGTTATGGCCAACTTTGACTAAGGGAACATTCTGGAATCATAAAACAGAACACTACCTGGACTCATTGCCATTGATTTCACTAAAGCTATAATGTAACCAGTTGCTCTAAGTAATGGTGACCTCCAATTCCATGGAGGCCTAGAACTAATGTTAAAATATCAGAAATTCCAGGGGTCAGCTGACATCAGAAAAGTCTTAATCCACGTGATAACTTCAGTAGACATGAGCTGCAGGTTTAATCATTACCACCTATGGTGGGTTTGACTGACCTGACCCACTGTTGGACCAACTTTGGTCATATGTTAAGTATAACTTGGATTCAAAACCTACTCTGTTTACTTAAGCAAAAACAAAAGAAAATTCAGCCTCCTAATGGGTCCACCTCTTATTTAGTGAAAAGGGTATCTTGTTTTATATAGTAATATGTTTTCACCAAAAGAACTTTCAGTGATGGAAGGATGGCTCCACAAAAACTGACAATGTTATAGGAGAAGAGGTGTGGATGCTGGGCAAGAAATTACAACAGACAATAGAAAACTACTGTATTCACTGAATTTTTTTTCATTGTTGTGCTCCAGAGAATAAGTTCACTGGACTTAATACAATATCATGTCTCAGAGTATTATCATATTCAATTTGGTTATACATACCTGAAAACGCAAAACAGTAGCTAAAGAAAAATTGAAATTTATTTTTCTCTCTCATAAAAGAGATAGTTGTTCTGAACCATTCCACACTTAGCTTGACTCTCTTCTTCAGAGTCACCTTCAGGATGACTTCTGGAACTTCATCCATGAAATCTGATCTTCAAAAGGAAGAAAGAGAAGGCAAAAGAACATGACCTCCCAACTGAGTCAACTCCTGATAAAACAGCCTCCCCAGAAATTCTCTCCCCCACCCCAACACTTTAACTTATATCCTATTAGCAGAACTTTATTACCTAGGAATGAAGTCCATTACATGAGGCATTATAGCAACTAATATAATCAGGGTTCTAAATTAAAGAAGGAAAGAGTGAATATAGTCTCTATTGTACTTAGAAATTACTTCTTGAATCTGTATAGTGCAGGATTAATTCAGGACAGCTAAAACAATCAGAGTTTTAAACAAATAATTTTTAGCAGCCAATGGAGTCATTATTTTGAAGATTTAAAGTTCTCTTTTTTCTACTTGCCAGTCATTTGTACTTTTTCTTAATTGGCTGCTATTTTCAATCAAGTACAATTGCCCTAAAGTTAGAATCACATTCCACTGATTAGAGTTGTCTTCTAATTATTAATGAACCAGTCTGAAATTCACACTGTACTTATTTTGAGCATGATAGCATCATTTGGTAATGAACTTTCAAGAGATTATTTACTCCCTGTTGCCGTATTTCTAAACAAGTGCTTGTATCCATAATGAATGCTTCAAGAGAAACCTGTTTTTTCCTTGTTTATAAGAAGTCATTTCAATGGCAAACCATGAGCATGTTGAGATGGATTATATAATTAAATCTGAGCATGAATTAAAATATTTCAAGGATTCATGAAATAGTAAAACACAATGGTCTTTAAAAATCTAATAAACTGACATGAACTCAGATATGTAAAAAAAAACAAACGAGATTTATTTAGTCAAGCACTAATCCAATTCCATAAATATAGCCACCAATAGGTGATTAGATAATTCTCTAACATTTTATAATGTTAGAAACTGTGGAAGCTGGAAACTTATCACCTCTTGTGTCCATCCCATGTAGGTGGTACTAATTGTTAGAACATTATTTTATTGAGCAAAGCCACAGTACATATATACTTTTCCCATCACCATCTTTCACTTTATCTCTCTTTCTGTAATGCTGGATGTTTATGTGATAGGTATTTATGTTATACAAAGTAAACTGTCATCCATATTGACAGCTATATTAGAACAGTTTAATGTCAGAATAGGAAAGTAGAAGTGGTGAGAAGATCACCAAAAATATCTTGAGTCAGGGACAGGGAGAATGGCTGATGGATCTGGGAGGGGCAGGGAAGCCTATTTTGATAGGAGATATTTGATTAAAGACCCAAGGGAAGGAAGAGAACCATCATGCAGATATTAAATTTTCTGCCCAAATTTCAAAGCAAGGAAAACAGGAAGTGAAAAGACCATTGGGATAGGACCTGAATTTGGTGGTTGTCCTCAGGGAATAGTGAGACTAATATATAGCCAAGGCAAAGCGAGTGACAGTAAATTGGTGGGTACTTAAGATAGAGACAGTGTGTTGGATCTTAAAGGTTTATAAAATCTTTGCAAGATTTTGAGCAAAGGAGTGACATGATCTTTCTTATATTTTTAAAGATTTATTTTTATTATTTTTGACAGAGAGAGAAAGAGAGATACAGAGACAGAGAGAAGTGGGAGAGCCAAAAACAGTCTCCATAGTTGAACATCATTGGTTTTTCCACATAGTTTCATTCCACAGGTGGGAGTGGGGATACACAGGGGAGAAACTGGGCCGGGGTCTCACCCCAGTGAGAATTGAACTAGGGGGCACTCCCCAGTTCAGCATATGGGTCCACCGGGCTGGGGCCGGGATTTGATTCTCGGTCCCCAGGGCTGCAAAGTGAGTGCTTAACCTGCTGAGCCATCTCAGCATCCCCATCTTTCTTAGATTTTAAAGATTCACTCTGTCTGACATGTAGAGAACATATTAGAAGACAAGAGGGGAACAAAGAACATTTAGGAATCTGCTGCAATTGTCAAGTGGAGATACTGACTTTGCCAAGATAATCATAATGTACTTGTATACGTGGTCTGATTCTAGTGAGGTTTTGTAGGAAGAGCCTACATGATGTACTAGTTAATAAGACATGCAAAAAGTGACAAAATTTAAAGAATCAGATGATTTTAACTTCAGCTCCTAGTTAACAGGGGTCTCCAAACTACAGCCTGTGGGCTGCATTTGGCCCACGGGGCCCTCTCATCCAGCCCGTGGAGACCTTTTTATCTACGGAAAAAAATTATGGAAATTTACGTGTATCCTGCCAACATCAGGTGCTTACTTTTTCTACTTCTGTTCACAGTCAATGAGATGATATAACTGCTGTGTGATAGTTAATGTGGCCCTTGGGCTGAAAAGTTTGGAGACCCCTGGAAGAAGAATGTATCATTTACTAAAGTGAGAATATTGGGAGAGAAGTATACTTATGCCGGGGGAAATCAAATGCTTGGTTTTTATTTTAATATGCCATTCGGGTGTCCAAATGAAGATACTGAGTAGGCAGGTGGAGAATATGAGCTAGAATTAAGCTCCAATAGCATTAATCCAATATATTTTAAAGCTACTATTTGATTTGTGTGTATCACCTATATAGTTTCCTCCTTACTGTTTCAAGAGGGTTGGGCTTGATGATGACAAATGTTCTTTTCAGATCTAAATTTCAATATTAATATCATGATCATGATGCCAGTGGTGCACTGGAAGGTTTCTTTTGTTTGTTTGAAAATTGTGGCAGATATGGTAGTATACCCATTTCCTTCAGAATGAAGTGTTCATTTCTTCAGCTTCTGGGAGTGTTGGGTCATTAGAGCTCACAGTTGCATTATACGTGAGGGAATGGCCCTTTCTTTAAAGGGAGCTGCCTTGTACAATGTTTACTCTGGGTGTAGATCACATCTAATCACTGGTCATTGTACGAAGGATAATAAGACCTGGATCCTTTACCTCTATTGAGGAACATCGTCACACAAATCCATGACAGTAAAACTTCTCTATATGCTTGGATAGGTCAACAGTTTGAGCACTTGACTTGCAACCATGAAGTCCGGGGATAGAATCTGGGCCCTGGCCCCTGGCCCCTGCAAACCCATATGTTGAACTGTGGCACAGCTGGTAACTGCTGGGATGGCTTGACAGTGAAGGTTCTCATCTCCCATGTGGGAGGCCCCCAGTTCAGTTCCTACCTCACATAGCCCCACATCCACCTGCATAGAATGAAACTATGTCACAACTGTGAAGACCACTCTGGGCCCTCCCTCCTTCTCTCTGTCTTTCTCCCTGTCTCACCTTTTCTCAAACAATAATATAAATGTGAATAAAAAAAGAAAAGAAAAACACTTCTACTCAGTTCTCTTTCCTTATCCCTTGAGAGTATTTCTGAGAGCATTCTGTAAAAAAACCTATGACACTCAAATCTCCATCTCAGAATCAGATTCTCCTGGAGCCTAACTTAACTCACAAATGTCTCACAAAACTAAATATTCATAAATAAAGTGTTTTAAGTTAAAAAAATAGACACACTATGGTACCATTGAATTTGGTTTTATTTCATTACTTATTTTAACTATCCAAAAATACTGGTTAAAGAAGAGTATTCAATTAAACTATATTCTATTTAGAATTATTTCAGCATATGTAGATTCATCCAGGCAGAATTAAAGTCTAATGGCAAATGTATATTTCATTTGCCTTGTATTCCACTTTGAAGTTTAATTTTAGAATAAACCATATATCATCATACAGGAAATTTTAACAGAAATTATGTTTAACAAAAACATGAAAAAAAATTCAAACCAAATTCAATTGCAAAAATACTTCAAGACAACATGGTATGATGATTATTTTTGTAATTAAAAAACTTCACAATAGATACCAGGATTAAACTCTCAGAGCTTTTGTGCAGATTCTCATCTGTCAATCAAATGTTCCCTTTCTGAACATGTTGCTTTTCATCATTTGAAAAGTTGACATTACTGTGATTAAGATCAACTCCTCATTTAACAACCTCTTACACCAATTTCTTGTATTTACATTATTTAAAAAACACTCATAAATGGTCTTTTGATGAGTCAGATGGTTTACTTGACTGCTTATACACCAGCAAACTTTAAGCTTCAGGAAGAATATTTCTTTTTTTTTAATTTTAAGCATCAAAACAAGTTTGACATTTAAATTCATTGAGTAAATTTTCTTAGCTTTTATTAGATATTTGCTAACATTGACTAAATTTTCTTTTTTTTAGAAATACAGGAAGAAAAGCATGACCAAAAATGAGATATATTAAAAGAATTCATTACTTTATTGTTTTTCAAGAATAATACCTCTGAATACAGAAACATCTGTTTCACTGCTGCCTGAAAATTGCTAACCCTTATCCATTCTGCTCCTTTAGTACTTCAACCTTAAATTATTCTTTTTTGTTGATAGTGTAAAACTATATCTTAAGAGAGAACATAACCTATGATATTTAGACGTTGAAGTGAAATACTATAATTTCAAATTATATTTCATAAAAAATGAAAGATTGTTTTTCCAATTTTAGTATTAATGACTGAAGTGATTTTTAATATTTTAGAGATAAATTTCATGTTTAAATGGTTGAAAGTCCATTGTGGAATTTTTTTCTTACAATAAATCTGAAAAAGGAGATTATAATACGGATAAAAAAAATTTAGTGGATCTATTTTGTGAGACATCTCTTAAATGTTCTTATAACTGCTTCCTTATTGCACAAACTAGATTTTTGTTTGTTTGTTCATTTTCTTGACTCAAATTGTAAAACAGAAAAACTATCAGTTTTTTGGTTTTTTTTTTACTCAGTCTATACAGTGGCCTGGAATGGCTTCATATGCCCCTTCAAAACACAGTAAGTAGGAGTTGAATTCGATATTTTTGCTGTCTTTACTTCTAAAAGACACAACTACCCCTGATACCCATATTTGATCACAGCAGATGGGTGTATTTC
Source organism: Craseonycteris thonglongyai (assembly GCA_004027555.1). Classification (NCBI taxonomy): domain Eukaryota; kingdom Metazoa; phylum Chordata; class Mammalia; order Chiroptera; family Craseonycteridae; genus Craseonycteris; species Craseonycteris thonglongyai. The sequence goes on along the minus strand of PVKE010051683.1, from coordinate 2,203 downwards.
AGCGTAGTGGTGGGAAGAAACTTCAAACAATTACAACTGTACACAATTCAAATGGGCGGTGAGTTACCCTGCTCTGCTATGCTTAGATATCATTAACTGGCCAGAAACATGGTAGAGGGGACTATATACAGCGCAGTAATGGTGATGTTCCATTCTAATTATGCATTCTCTGATTAAAATGGATGGCTTGTTTGCATCTACCCCTTCAAGTCAGGAAGGATTTAAATTTATAATTGAAAATTTTTCATGTTGCAGAAGCAAAACCAGTTTACTCAGTTTTATTCCTCCAGTGATACAGAGTTTGCTCACAACCGGAATCTATAGGCAGGCTTTAATTGTTTTTAAACTTGCTGTCACTGAGGTTGCTATGGGAGGATTATTAATCTTTGAGTCACTCATAGGATGACACCCTACCTGGCTCTCTCCACAGTAACCTTCCTGGTTGCTCCTCGGACTATAATCATTGCAGTGCTAGTCAAAATACTTTCAGCTAAGCTATCTGGGGGAGGCATAACAATGACCCTGAAAAATGTCCTTGCCCTAATCTGTGGAATCTATGAATATGTTATCTCACGTGGCAAAAAGAGGCTTTTGCAGATGTGATGTTAACTGTATCTGGTGGACCCAATCTACCATATTTTTCCATGTATAAGATGCCCCCATTGTATAAGATGACTCCTACTTTTCTAACCCAATATTAAGAAATCAATACATGGGTTACACCCATGTATAAGACAACCCCCAATTTTTGGTTTAACAATTTTAGACAAAATTGTCATATACATGGAAAAATATGGGAATCACATGTGTTCTTAAAAGCTGACAATATTTCTCAACTGTTACTAGAGGTAAGATGGCAGAAGAGACGTGGGAGAAATGTCCTGTTGTCATCTTTGAAGATGGAAAAAGGGGCCATGAGTCAAGGAATGTAAGTGCCTCTAGAAGCTGAGAAAAGTTACAAAAAGGATCCCCTCTAGAACTTCCAGCCAAGAAAGCAGCCTTGCTGACACCTTGACTTTAGCTTAATGAGACTTGTGTCAAGTTTGTGTCACACAGATCTGTATGAGTGTAAAATTGCTTTGTTTTAAACCACTGTATTGGTGATAATTTGTTATGAAGGCGATAAGAAACCAACACAGAATCCATTAAGCCATGTGACTTTCCTTCAGCCAGAAGTGGCTATGAGAAAGGCTGCCAGTGTACATCAACCTGTGTCCAGAGGAGCATGCTTCTGCAGAAAACACGTAGTTGAAGTGCTTCGCTGTTCTTCTGTTGCGTAAATTTGAGTGTCTCCAAATAACCAAGAGGCACATATAATGAGAATATTGGTAATAGATTTTTGAATGATTGCTTTGGGATATATATATATAGTGAGATCCAAACGGTTTTTTTTACATCATCAACTTAAAAATATGATCTTCAACATTGTTTTGCTTTAGTACACAAGGGTTGTCTGGAAAAAATTCCAGCCATTGTCAATATAACGAGAACAGTTACTGGCTGGATACTTTCAGGAGAGCCCTTATATGTTGTATTGTTATTACATTTTCATTATTTTAAAACTTTCAATCCATCAAGGACAAGAACAAATATTATTTATCTATTGCTGAGAAGCCAGTGTGAAAGTCAAAGGCATATGGATTTGTTTCAGCCAAAAGGGCCTTAGACACATTTACAAAGTGTAATATACTCTTGATGCCTTTTCACTTTCTCTTCTGTATCCACCATTGCCACTGGGCTATCTCACAGCTGAACCCAGAGCTTGCCATTGCATAAAGTTGACATTACTCCAAACTTATTCCATTCTTCACTTACTTTCTTACTTTCCCTAAAATCAAAACAGCTAGTACCTCAAAGTGCTTATCATTAGTAGGTAGGAAACCATCACATTAAAATAATTCACTCTAACGGTAAGTGTCTTAATCATGCAGTGTGAGGTTTGAGGACTACAATTGATCTGGGCCAAAAGGCTGAGAATCGATGAGGTTTGAGGACTAAATTCAACTGTAATCTATGGATTAAGCAGAGTACTTGGAAAGGAATATGTTTATTGCAGGCCCTTAGCTCTTCTATGTAGTCTTCATGCATGTTTTGAATATTTGCTAAAGTTCACAATATGATGCTGAGGTTTACGGTCAAAGAAATGGATACAAACAAAGGTTATTGAGTTCAGCCTCTGTCATTTAGTAGCTGTGACTAATCT
>PVKE010051682.1:0-10566 GCA_004027555.1 Craseonycteris thonglongyai | reverse complement strand
ACAATGTGCATGAGGGGCTATTGCACTGATAGGGCATTTTAAATAAACTTAGGCCTTGTCTTTACTAAACATGCAAATATCTTATGATTTCTGACTACTGTATGACCATTATATTAAAGTATATGTGATATCTGAATTGAACTCATGTGCAATTAATCTAATGTAGTAATACTGACCATAAACTCACTGTGTTTTAGTGAGGCTCTATTCCCTAATAAAAAATAAATAAAATATTCTGCTGTGTCAGTCCAACATATTTCTCCAATGCCTTGCATTTATGAAGTTATTTCTAAATATTCAAAAATTTTATTCCACAATAAATTATTATTGAATACATTAATGAGACACACAAGGATAATATTATCATAAATAAGAAACAAAACCTCAAAGATATTATACAACTTGCCTTTTTTTAATAGTTAAAACAAAGGAATACACAGTGATATACGTGAGAGCTGTCCAGAAAAAATCCAGCCAATTTCAATATAATGAAGACAGTTATATGGCCAGCTACTTTCTGGAGAGCCCTTGTATATCCTCTGGCATTTAATCTTACTTTTTTTTTTTTTAAACAATGAATTTTGTTGTTTTTCCTGTGCTTAAAACTTTTAGTTATATTTATAATAATTATTATTACATTATTGTTTCTACTATTACACTAAGAACATCTAACAGGCTGTATTTTTATCATAATATACAAACTCTTTATGACCTGCCTTCTGTCTAACTATCTATCTTTATTGCTTATCATCTTCACTCATTTGCAATTCACATTTCATTCTTCATCTGTATAGAGCAATGTATGGGTCATACTGCTTCATACCTTCTCAGGCTTCTATCACCTCAGATGTGACCCTCCTTTCAAACCTCTTTAACACTATGTGTTAATAATATTTTTAATATCTAAATTCAAATAAACTCTCTAATAAGTTACCTTCATTGATCTCTTATAGCAAAGTCTGAATTTGGATCACTACTCTTTTCCTGTGCTATCTTATGGAACCTATTAAAATTTAGAAAGCATTGGGATATTTATTAAAAATGTTTATGTTAATCACACCTGGGATTACTGTTAAATTAACAAATCTTAGATTTTATGACTTCTTCTTTGGAGAAGTATCTTTCAGGAAACTGGGGAGATCCCCTAATGTATTCACACAGTATTTTTAAATAAGATTCAACAGGGAAGAATAATGCATTGACGTCAGGCAAGTATTCTGCATGCTATTTTTCCTATTGGAAATTTTTCCAACACTTGTTTTACCATCCAGGTAGGAGAGAGCTGGTAACATGCAAGTGAATCACAGGAGTAACCACAGGTACATGGAAACTATATGTGACACTCTAGGCTACTAGGATCTCTAGCACATAATAAACCAAGATCTTGGATGGAAAGAGATGCAGAGAAGTGAGCTAGGTACTTGGATTTCTCATGAACCATTTGCTGATTCTTAACATTCGAGGAGCGTGAAGTTAAAAGCCAAGTTAAAAAAAAATTAAAGCCAAATTTGCAGCAGTCTTGTGATGGTAAGGAATCAAAATTGGAGTTCATAATTCTGAAAGGAAGTTGGCCTTATTATAGACAGACAAACAAGCAAAAACCACAAGCTAATAAATAGTAAAATAAAACAAAAAACAAAACTGAGTTGGAACACAATAGAGTAATATTTAAGAAGTACATATAGGCTGACCAGATGTACCATTTTAAACAGGACAAAGAACAAAAGTACTATCCCATTTCAAATAGTATATATGGTTAGTGTAATCTCACTGGGTTAAATTCAAGAAGGTCAGTAGGTTGACCATATGTACCATTTAAAACAGGACAGTACCCTTGTTTCCTGTCCCATTTAAAACAGGACATCTGATCAGCCTAATATGAACCAAACTTTATATTTAAAGACTGCAATCCAGAAAAAAAGTCAGGATGCAGTGATCAACTCTTCTCCTGCTTAACAGAAAAGATAATTCAGAAAATGATTCAGCCTAAATGTTAGTGTGTATGTGTGTGTGTTTTCTTGCACAATATTTTGCATTCATTCAAGAAATTCAAGATTTACTAAGCATGTCACAAAGAGTACCAACATATGGAACAGACAATAGGAACAAACCAAACTTGTTCAAAATACTGAAGTTAAAGAAACTAGACTTTTAAAGAATAGCAGTGAGCAAATTTTTCAAAATCTTGGAAACTGGAGAATTTCACCAGAGACCAGAAATTAATGGAAGGGAATCAAATGGAAATTCTAGAACTAAAAAATGTAATAAATTAATATACATCTAATCAAAGAAAGGTAACATCAGATGAGAATTCTATTATACTAAAAGTTATATCAGCAGGATATAACCTGAAAGAAGTACAAAGAAAAAAAAGAACAAATTTGCATATACACACACACACACAAAGTGTAAAAGAGCAAGTTACAACTGTAGGCATTTGGAACATAATTCTAGTGGGTTACTTAACATGGAGTAAAACCAATTATTCAAAGCTCTTCTATCTAACAAAGATTCTCAGTAATGTTGGTTCATCCTTTTCTAATGCATTTCTTATTTTATAAAGTGTATATACCTCAGTTCTGCTAAAACTGGGTTAGCAGTTAGGTTTATGTAATGAATTTGTTCCGTTAAGTCACCTCACTAAATCATTTGACCTCTTATTCATTATTCTGCAAACACACGCACTAGAGTGGTCTAGAATTCCATAGCTAGGGGAAGCCAGGATGGCTCAGTGGGTTAGATGCTCACTTTGCAGCCCCAGGGACCAAGGATCGAATCCTGGCCCCGGCCCATGCGAACCCATATGCTGAACTGGGGAATGTCCCCAGTTCAGTTCTCACTGGGGTGAGACCCCAGCCCAGTTCTTGCCTTGTGCAGCCCCACACTCACCTGTGGAATGAAACTATGTTGAAAAACCAATGATGTGCAACTATGGAGACTGTTCTGGGCCCTTCCCCTTCTCTCTGTCTCTGACTCTGTATCTCTCTCTCTCCCTGTCAAAAACAATAAATAAATCTTAAAAAAAAAAAAGAATTCTGTAGCTAGACTTTGTTTTCAAGTTCTTTCTTGGAATTCACCACTCTTATAATCTTGGGAAACTTATTACCATTGTAAACCTCAGGTTTTTTTCACTTATATACAAGACACAATAATATAACCAAAATCATAAAGGTTTGAAGAGGAGAAAATTAGTTAATACCTGCAAAGTGGTTAAGACAATACTTGCACATACTGTGTTCAATACATCTGTATTAATTATTATTATTACTAGTAGCAGCATCTTTTTAGCTCCATTACTGAGCACAGACTTTAGAATCTAAATGTTTTAATAACAGTAAAGACATAGAGTACTAATTATATCTAGAAATTTTTCTAAATAATTTGTTATATTAATACATTTAAGTCTCACCACAACTCAGACATGGATGACCTAGCATCCCTTTCCATAGTCCATTGCAATGAAAATAATAGAAAGTAGAAAAGTAGTAGACAATAAGGAATTGTGCGCTTAATGTGTCTATAGAAATGAATAGGGTATAATGGGATTAATCCTGCTTTACTACTTCACTTGGCTCTGACTAATCATAAAATAGAGCATATCAGTATTTGAAAACATATTCACTGGTAACAGGGTGAATATATGAAAAATTATGGATTGATTCATTGAAAGTGTTAATGCTATTACTAGAAACATTTTTAATTGCATGGACTTTTGGTAATTGCCCAGTCACATCATTTCCCAATAGAACATATCGTTATATATAAAACAAATATCTGAGGAAATGAAGACATATACAGAAAAGACCTCAAATAAAAGTTCAGATGGATGTTTAGAACATGTAAACAGCTGGAAAAAAGGAAATGCAAATATTTTTATTATAATGCTACTTTACCATCACACCAGCAATGTTCTAATGCATTTGCATCATGGCTGAATCCAGCTTTCAGCAGGAATTGATGCTCTCATCTCATGAGAGACAATCTGGGGATCTCTCCACAACTCTGCAGAGATGTCAAATTGGTAGCATGAAACTGATCACGGGGGAGAACTTACACACATAAATGCAAAATGGTAAAGTGTAATAAATTTTAAACTAGAAAGCAGTTATGAAACATTTAGCTGCACAAGAGTGGATGTAACTCTTTGATAATTTGAAAAATATGGACATGTATTTACTCTGAGTGTTTTCATCAGCAGTAACATGATAAAACCCATAAAGAAAAAAACAGACTTTAATTTTATGATTTTATTTTATGCACATGATAACTTGTTTTCAAACTGTTTTGAAGTTTAGACAGCCATGAGAAAATATTATCATAATGACAACACTGTTTTCATTCTTAGCAAATTTATTTTCTCTAGGAATTGCTTATATATGATCTAGAAAAGATGAGGGAAATGTTCCTGGCCTGATTTAGACCATATTTATTTTCTTTATATATCCAAGTTTTTGTGCAATGGTTAAATAAACACATTTTCAAATATCCCCTTATTATACATTCCATACATCACTCAGTTTAGAAAATGTAACTATTTTAAATGTCAATAAACACACTTTCAAAGTGTTCATCAATATTTTAGGATTCAGTATACAGAATCTTTCATTTCTCATAGCTTTAGCTAAATCCATTCCTATCTGTGACTTCACTGATTCTGATAATATTCAAAATAGCGGAAGTATATTTGCTCCAAATACTTAACCTATTTCAGCAGTAGCATGTAAAGTTTGTGTGCATTGTAGATACTGCGGAAATTACTCCCAGCCAAATTAATTGAGGATTCAAGTGTGCTATGTTGGCCTATTGGTCTAGAGAAATTTAGACCTAAATTTGGGGGAACTAGGTCAATAAAGTGGCAATGTTTTCTCAAGGAATAACTGGAGATTTAAGAGGGAAGAGAGGGAAGAAGACATTTATGTCTGGAACACAAAAACTTATAAAAGACTCATCCTTTATGTATTTGTGATCCTATTCCACTCAAACATTACATGACAATTTTTGTATTAGGATGTGCAACCACAGCCCGGCTACATTGAGCAAATGGTGCCCAAGTGATTTGAGAATATTAATACCTTTTCCACAAGAATAAGTGCATGTCATCAAAGGTGCATTGAACTTTTACCCAGGGAGTTCATTCCTGGAAGACTCTGAGTACTCAAAAGACTTATGAGGCCAGGTCATGATGATTTTGGAGAATAGCCCAGTCTGAAATTGATCATTTAAGAAAACCCAAAGTACTATTTAATGTGAAAGGGCAAGGGCTCATATTAATACCAACAGGTACTAGGTATAAATATTAGCCAAAACCATATGCAGCAATATGCAGAGAAGCAAGTGATGGTGACCTCAGTCATAAAATATTAAAACAATGCTAATGTACATTAAAGGGAAGGTTTTGTTACTGTGTTTCAATGATGACTATACAAATCTTTCAAATTAAAGATAGCCCAAAAATAGCATAATATATCAGAATAAGATCTGAATATTAATGTCCTAGACCTATAGCAATATAACATGTAATTAAAGAATTACAATTTGGTTTAATATAAATATTACAAATAATTTACTTTAAGAAGGTAAAGTATAGCTATATAGACTAAGCAGAAAACGGATTCTCATCTTTTACTAAGTAATATACTTTCAATTTTCCTGGGAATATGACTGCTGTTCTGTGAAAGAATGAGACATCTTTTCTAAGTCTCAGTGTAATAAAAAGAAAGCATTTAATGCCATAAGAATTAAAAATTAATTTTTGATCAGATTACTGTAAAAATAAATTTTATAAAATAATTTACAATCTAATTTTATATATAAAGCTACAAGCAGGTTTTAGCCTGGATTTTAGTTTTTAAAAGAGCTGTAAGCATAATTCAGTGTTTTGAGTCTTAAATAACATAATGCTTGCAACTTACTTTAGCACAACACACAATGCTTTTATTATTTATGATTGACTACTTTGAGGATATTAAATTTGAAATTTCACCTTTTATCATTTTAAGTTGAATGAAAATGAGAATAATGAAAGAAATCTATAATCAGCTCAAGATAATATAAGAAATAGTTGCTGTGTATCTCACCCAGGTAATGATAAATACCTTGAAATTGAAATTAAAGTGAGATTGTCAAAAGAAAGCAAATCCCAAATCTTCAGCAGCAGTAATCCCTTTCCCAATTTATTCACTTTGAGATAAATTATTCTTAAAACCAGACTGATGATCTTAAGACAAAAATATGATATAAAATTTGATATATTTTTATACATCTCTCTCTCTCTCTTTCTGTCTGTCTCTTTCTTGCTCTCTCTCTATATATATATATATAAATATATACATATAAATATATATATATGTGTGTGGGTGCATGTGCGTGTGTGTGTGTGTGTATATACATATAATGGAACATTATTACAATAACTTATTATGTGAAAAAATTAAGTTTCTGTTGTCAAAATACTTTTGTATACAAATACAACTACATAAACTATTAATTTCCCTTAAAGGGAGAATTGTTTGATAAATAATATTTGAGAATAATTTTAATCTCCCAAGTATTTCCATTTTAGTTCCATCTGCCAAAAAATATATACTTTTATATTTTAGCACGGAGTCAGGTACTACCACAGCTGACAAAATTAATATTAATGTAGTTAAAATCTCATTTCCTGTTGAAATGATAAACTACAGTTGCTGGGAATAGAACTATAATTTAGTAATTAAATTATGTATTAAGTAAATAAACTAAATAAATCATATGCTAAAATACATAATTTATTATCTTAAAACTAGTATTATGAATCTTAAACAAGAATGTCCCTGTTGCCTACAGAAATAAGGTTAAGCATTAATGCCATAATTAAAATATTAATAATATAAAAATCTCTAAAATACTATAAGTTTATGGAGCATTCTATCATAATGTGATAGATTTTAATTCATGTGCAGATTTTTCATGTATAGTTAAAATGAAATAGTCTTGATAAATTATTCTTTAGATAGCCATACATTTATTGATTTTGTTAAAGGTATATTGAAATATTGTATTTCTGGGTCATATAGCCAAGTGAATTTACAAAGACCACAATTAAAACCTATTTGTCCCAAACTTAGTAATATTATATCAGAATGGAAGGAAAAGTGGTTCCATAATACACAGCTCCATATTACATTATCATGTAGAAATAATCTCAAATTTTAGTAATTTCAACAAAACTGAACTTAAAATTTTTTTCTAGTTGGCTAACTTTTTAAATATTTCATACCTTCTACATTTTAAAATAAATTGAGACCTTTGGGCTGTTTTCAGAGAACATAAAAGCATCTCTTTGGAATGAGAGTTCAATCTAATGGAAAGTAGATTAAATAAAGAGTAAACAACTTTGATTTCTAGACCTCAAGTCTAGTTTCTAATAGCCGCATTTACTTGATAAACCACTTAAATATAATTTCTAGCATATAAACTATGACTGACTTGATTGTAAACATATGTCCTAACTTAAAGACTTTCAACTATTACAAAAATAAATAATATACTTATCAAGCATGGATACTTGTAAGTATCTCACTCCTATCATATGAATGGAAGGAGAGTGACAGATAACTTGGTCAATAAGAGATCAGAGGACGTGTTTTTTTAAAGATTTATTTTTATTGTTCTTGACATAGAGAGAGAGAGATACAGAGACAGAGACAGAGGGGGTGGGGGCAGAACAGTCTCCATAGTTGCACATCATTCGTTTTTCCACATACCGGTAGTTTCATTCCACAGGTGGGAGTGGGGCCTCACAGGGCAGGAACTGGGCTGGGGTCTTCACACTGGTGAGAACTGAACTGGGGGCAGTCCCCATTTCAGCATATGGGTTCACATGGGCTGGGGCCAGGATTCGATCCTCGGCCCCCGGGGCTGCAAAGTGAGCACTTAACCCACTGAGCCATCCGGCTTCCCTGGAGGACGTGTTTTAAAGTTAAACTTCTGGATGCTTTAGAAATAGACATAGAACGTTACATACTAGATCAAATAAGAAATCCTAACAAAAGCAGAAATTCTAACCTACGATATCAGTCCAGGGAGACAAAGGTCTAGTGTATTAAATAAAGTTGAAGCAGCTGAAATGAGATGATGGAGAGACCCAGAGAAGAAACCTCAAGAGAGAGAAGTAAATACCTAAAAGGAAGTGGCTTGCAACAGTTCTAGATATATATTAAAAATCTTAAACGTAATAGCCAAATGAAGATGTTTAGGGCTCAAGCAAGTTTATTTAAAGGAATTTCAGATGGGCAAGAATGGTCATTTGTAGATATTTTAAGATCCACAATCTGACAATTAATATTCATAATCTTTGTAAAACAACTTCCAGCTTAAAAAACCACACAAATGTAGTGAAAGATAAGTCTTTAACAGATATATAACTCTAAATTTAAATTATACACATAAATAACCTTGGAACATCAGGAATTTTTCATTTGACTAACTTTGTTTTCCAAAAACCATGGGTTTGTAATTTTTTATAACGTGAATTATGTGCAAAAACAATTTTCTGAAGTCAAGTTTTAAATATAAATTCATAGAAAATACCTAAATGCCAAATTAGAACAACATAAAATTAATTGTAGTTATTCATTTATTAAAAAAAATAAGACTACATGTCTCTTTCAATATTCATGGGATATAAAAAAGTGTGCTTGACAAATTAAATTGTGTTTTCATATTTGCTTTTCCTCATGCACTGGTGATTCTGAACAGGCACAAAAAGCTCCATATTTATAAACAGATTATGACCTCCCTAGACAACTCAATTAAAGCAGTAGAGAAACACAAAAGTACTAAAATTCATTACAGAAAACATTTGCTGAGAGGTTGCAAAGTGAAACTCTAGAATTTTAATACGTGGTGTATTTAAATATCTTTTCAAAACACTTAAGCACTGATCGAGCATTCCCACTGTTTTTAGTAGCCAATGCACTCAAACCATGTATGTAATGTGATTCTCCAAAATTCTTCCTTCATGTTCATTATGTTTATCAGCTTTAGCATTTTTTTAAAGATTTATGTTATTGTTTCAAGAGGAGAGAGAGAGAGAGAGAGAACTGGGGAGGGCACAGAGCAATCTCCATAGTTTACAGCATTAATTGTGACATAGTTTCATTCCACACCAGGTGGATGTGGGATCATGAAGGTCAGGAACCAAACTTGGGGCCCCTTGCCTGGGAGGCGAGAACCTTCACTGCCATCCCAGTGGTTACCAGTTGTGCCACAGTCCAGCATATGGGTTTGTATGGACTAGGGCCAGGGCCAGGGCATGGATTCAATCCCCAAACCTCATGGTTGCAAAGTGAAAGCTCAACCTGTTGAGCTATCCTGGCATCCCAGCAGCAGTACTTAAATATAATTTGATAATAGAATTTTATATCTGAACACCTACGTGTCACTTTTTTTTTTCTTTAGAAGTCCATAAATATAAAAGGATGAGAAAATACATATTATTACCGGGACTATTTTAGGATTATTTAATAAAGCAGGTGTACATGTCAGTCAATGGTACAAAAGAGTTATTCACATTTCTTTTTGTTTCTTTTTCAAATTTTATCCTATCAATTCATATATAATTTTCTCATTAGGCAAGATGATGATGATGATGATGATGATGATGATGATGATGATGATGACAATGATGGTGATGGTGGAGGTGGAGGTAGGAACTCCTTAGTGACAAAGAATACAAGGTATTCTTCTGGTCATATTGTATCATGCTCAATATTCCGGTTTGAAGGAATGTCTTTCACTCTAGTTCTCAGTTGCTTAAAATGTTGGTTTGAATACTACTTTATTGCTCCATTATTTTCCTGCAGAACTTTCTAAACTGGAAGTTGTTCTATTAGTCATTATCAAATGGATATCCTTGTCCCACCCCACTGTCTGCTAGCATAAGTGCTCCTAGTTTCACAACAAGACTTGAACACCAACCTCAATTTCCATTCACTATTTAGGTATCATAGTGTTTCTTACACGTCAGCTACAGTAGCAACCAAGCAATTAGTCAAATGTAAAGTTTCTGTAAATTTTGGGGTGACTATTCCAATTTGCTCTATTTTTGACACAGCCAATAGAGAGCCCTATTTCCTTATATATCAATATAAAGAGAAAAAATTATTTCTTTGAAAATATGGACTAGGCAATCCATATTTACTTGTGGAAGTAGAGTTCCTAATATTTCAATAAAAAATTATTTAATCTCAGTTTCAGGATCATGCTGAGAATAATCTTATCTTTTGTTAAATTAAGAAGTACTCTCCAGAATGCCAGGATGGCTCTGTGGGTTGAGCGATTGCTTTGCAGTCCCGGGATCTGAGGATTGAATCCTTGCCCCAACTCCTGCAAACCCATATGCTGAACTGGGGTGTGCCCATGCGGGAGGCCTGTAACCTGGTTCCTATCCTGCACAGACCCACCCCCAACTGTGGAGTGAAGCTACATGGAAAACAAATGACATGCAACTACAGAGATTACTCTGGGCTTCCTCTCTCTCTCTCTCTCTCTCTCTCTCTCTCTCTCTCTCTCTCTCTCTCTCTC
>PVKE010051681.1:0-10566 GCA_004027555.1 Craseonycteris thonglongyai | reverse complement strand
CAGGGAAATACTTTCCATAGGCTTGGACTTCTCTATTTAACTCTAGGTAGTGGAAGGCGAACAAACATGGTGAAGAAGACATTGAAACTCAAGATTTATGTTGGCGCAAACTTTTGGGCTGGATATGGGTAGAGAAGACTAAAGCAACAGAAGAGTTTAGTAGTTCTGGGTCCTTTGTCACCTATTATCATGAATTATCTGCTCCACCCTTGATCCTGTAACTTTAGTGTTTTTCTTGCTCTGTAAATATCTAGAGAAGTCTGCTTTCTTGCTTGTAGCATTTTGGGGCAAGTCTTACCTCAATTCCAACTTTATGTTCCTAGTGCAATTTTTCTGATTTAGTATTTGCCCTTGATTGTGTGCTGTTTCTGCACCTTTCAGACCCAGTTTTCTCAATTCCCATAGGTGATACAGTTTGCAGAGGTTGAGAACATCTTAAGGGCAGGGAAATTTCTCATTTGTCCCTCAAGTTGACAAAATGTTTTTCTGTTTATTTGTTTGTTTTTACTTTCATACTATATCCAGCTCCACCCTCCCACCGCACCCACCTGCCTGCTGTGTGGGCCTGCAGACACCCACCTGCAAAATGTGTGAGAACGATCACGTAGTTCTCCACGTCACCCACGGGTGCCTTCCATTGCAGCAGGGCTTCCGTTGGAGTGACGTTGGTAGCAGTCAGATCCACAGGGTTGTCCATGGCTGAAACGGAACAGGAGGGTATCTGGTAAAGGTAGGAGCAACGGCAAGATGGAAGGGCATGAGCTTCTACATTTCCACCCCCAGGGTCTCCCGTGCACGCCCGCTGCGGTGCTGCCAAAACAGTGATGTGCGTGCGGCCACTTTCCTCTCTCCCCTTCTGGTTCCATCGGCCCCTCCTCTCCTCTCTGTCTTCCTTCCTCTCAAGTGCCCAGTTCTCCCAGGTCTTCCTTTTAATTAAGTCATTAACTTTTTATGTGTTGAGAGCTGTCGGGTGCTATGGGGGATATCAAGATATGGCTGTGTGTTTAGAAAGTTAAACCTAGATGGAAAAACTAAACATACGGAAATCATATTTCTTGAGCTAATGGGATAATAGGCTTCTTGACTATTTGCACTTTCGTCACTGTGAGGGGCATGGAGTGTGGCAGGAGCTCCATGAAGGTCAAGCACCCCCAGCACCGAAAACTGCGAAGGGTCTCAATAAATACTTGTGCAATGACTGAGCATACTTGGGTTGCTCTGATGTCCTATCTGATGGTTGAATCCTTGCTTTCCTACTCACAAGGCCCACTGTGTGCCGAGTCCTTGTATCCCTTTTGTGGTACAAAGAGTCAAGGGGATTCGTCTGGGCTTAAGGCCAAGAATGCCTGTCAGGGAAACAATTTGCTCATCATACTCGTAAGACCACATTCCTGTCCTCACTTGTTCATGCCCTAAGCTTTTGTTTCATTACTGTGCCTTCTTTCCAGGAGGGAAGGCTTTATTTTAGAAATGGATGTTATTACAACAGTTTTAGTATCAGGTCAACCCAAGTGTCATGTAATTTACTTGTGGGGACCAGGATGTGCTATTGATCTGAGCATGTTCTCTAATTGAAGAGTTTTTTTTATTGCTCGCCTATGTCCCTCATTTCAAAGCAATAACCAGAAAATCCTTTTATGATTTTAACATCCAAATTGTATCTATAATCTGTGCCTTCAATGCGTTCTTCAAATGTATGAGAAGCAAGTCTTATGAAACTCTGACCAGCTTGATCTCTGAGATGAAGCATGAGACCCTGCTGGAGTACTCATTTCCAAAAGGTGGAACATCATAAACCTCATGTTCAAACAACAGCAAACAACAACAAAATAAGATATTTCTGTGAAAAATCTGGTTATCGGAAGTTACTGAAATAGCTCTGCTTGAACTTGAGGGAGGACAGTTTGAGCTGGTGTATTGTTGAATATCTGCTTTAGAGATACTTGTGTCTGACCAAGAACCCAAGGAGAGAGGTTTTTTGACCCAAGTTGCTGCTCTCTTTTGCCTTTGTGAGTAGAAAACTCTTAAAATCCATATTATTGTCTTCAATGAGAAAAAGCCTAATTTCTTTATTATAAATTTCTAAGACTTTCAGGAATATGAGAGGAGGGTTTCTTTTGACTCATTGGGCATCACGTTGGGTCAGTATTTCTTGGAATTTTAATGCACTCACCGATAATTTGATGAAAGGGGGAAGATTAAACCAAAAACATGGCTAGGTTATTTATAGTCACAGGCCTGGAAGGAGCCTGGGGAAGATTAGAATATCCTGTAGTGTCTTTAGAAGAATCATCTTTTGAATATCTAAAGGAATATTTCTTTGACCATAGTCTTAGAGATGCTGTTTCTGTGAGATTATGTACAAAAGCAGTGAGGAGCTCCACATTGCATTTTTGTCCTTTAGGAAATCCTGTCCTCTGAGGAAAGTAAGTGACCTGAGGAAATCCAGGTGTTCTGCTCATGAGGCCACCTGGACGTGTTCCCATGTACCCTGGGAACGTTGGCTTCACTGGGAGGTCAGGTCTGGGGGTTGGGGACAGAAAACTTTGATAGTCCCCTCTGGTGGCTTCTACAATCGTCTGCCCTATTTCTGTATGGTGTGCTGACTGAGTGGCCAGAGAAGGAAGGACAGTGGAGCTGGGGCAGGAACCCTGTCCCCAGGCCCATCCACAGGGCTCATTTTCCAGAGGAAGGCCACCCCCTCGCTCCTCCCTGGAGCATGTGAAGCCAGAGCAAATGCAGCTGCATGGTGGTCTGTGGACACATGTGATGAGAGGTTTTGTGATCGCAAAGGTTGTTACTGGAATAACCGCCCTTCCCTTCTCTGTGGTGAAATTGTCTTCTCGGAGTCTTTTAAAGCACGTGGGATGACTCAGATGTCCTTTCTGAAATTCACTTCCATCATGGGTCATTGAAAGGTTTCTTTTCATATTGGAAGTTCCATGCAAATTCCTGACCTCACCCAGCAAGACTCCTAGAGGGTGACTCGCTGAGCTCCCAGCAGCAGAGAGGAATATGAGCAGGGAGAGAAGTGACCAAATGCTCTGCATGACTCAGTGAATCATTGGAGTGTCCAGGAATGGAGCCTCCGAGCCCAGAACCAGCGTCCTCTGTATTACCTGGAACACCTTCACGTTGTGCTTCTGTCACAGGCAGGTTCTCAGCACGGGTCCTGTCGGGCCCACGACAGGGACAGACACCTACCTACCTGTGTGCACCAGAGTGCAGATGCGCTCACTCTCCTCCCTGCCCCGCACGCTGTTGAGGCTGATTTCATATTCGGTAGCTGGGTACAGCTTGGTGATGGTGAATTCGGTCACGGTGTTGGGCACTACTGAGCTGTCCAGCCGTCCCACTAGAGGAAGAGCAGAGGCCACAGTGAATGGTCAGTGCCCCCTCAGCAACACAGCTTGTTGTACAGCCTACTTAAAAGAAGCTCCCGGCAGCCCTTGGGCATGAAGCACAGGTGGGCACCAGGCTCCGTGCTTAGTGGGGAGGAAAGAGAAGGTTCACCGACAGGGAATGTGGGAGCTTGATGGGACCTTGCATGCTGCTTCCACGCCCTCCTTTTACAGGCTTTTTTGGAGCAAAGAAAAAAAAAACCTATTTATTACATGGTTTTCTAACAAGCTGGTCTTCCTTAAGGCAGTCTAGACGGCATGGCCTCAAAGAGTGGTTTAGGCAGGCCAGAGACACAGTAGCCTGCAAAACTACCCACCCGCTCCCTGGAAGTAAGCGGTGGGATGAGGGGGTCCGGGCCAACTTCTGCTGACCCATAACTTGGCTGGAATGGCAGAAATAGGGGCATTGTCACTGTACCCTCCAAGACCCCATCTGGCTTGGCAGGGTCTTTAGGCATGTCCCAGGGTTCTAGTTTTAGACTTGACTGTCTCAGGCACACGCACATGGCCCTGGCTCATGGCAGATTCTTCTAGGGCTTTGTTCCTCATGATGCTGCCTGGACAAGGGCCTGCTGTCTGGGTGAATGTGAGCAAGCCTTCGCGGGAGGCCTGGTGAGTGCTCCCCATCTACACGTGCTCATGCTGATGGCACAGGCCTCTGAGAGGCGGAAGATGCCCGCAGGGTGTGACATCCTCTGGGATATGCTGGTGCTCCCAGAACAGCCCTCACCCGCTCCAGATTCCACTCAGCGTTGAGAAATCGAATAACTGTATTACCTTGTGTTGGCCGATAGGATACTCGGTAGTAATCAAAAGATGCGACAGGAGGGCTCCAGGACACCACCACCGAGTCCTTGGTCACATTGCTAATCGTGATTTCTTTGGGGGGATCAATTCCTACAAAGACCCAGGTGGTTGTGGAAAAAAGACAGAAAGCACAGTATGAAAAACACAATTCCTATCCCTGGTTTTATGTGCAGCAAGGGCTACTGGTGTCCCAGAGGCAGGTAAGCACTTACTGTGTACTAGGTCACCCTGAAAACCATGGTCAGGTGGAGGTGTCACCTGCAGCCTCATAGATGTGGCCCAAGCCACATCCATGGTGACTATTTTGACAACATGAAGTCAAGCTGGCACGGTGAGCCTCTGCAGCAACGATTAGCTGCCTGGAGGTCAGCTGGGACCTTTCCCTTAAGCTGGTACGTTTTGTTTTGAACTGGGAGCAATGTGGCCATTTTATCTTGGGCAAACCCAGCTTCTCTTGCATGAATCCAGCTCTGTCTCTCTCTCGTGTTTTCTAGCGTCCACCTTTGGTTCCATTTAGAAGAACTGCCCATTGAGGCATTTCAGAGCATGTGTCAACACATTTACTTTCCTCAACTATATTTAATTTTCACTGTGTACTTTTTAAAAAATACTTTTTTTATTATTGTTAAATTTACTGGGGTGACATTGGTTGGTAACAATTATATAGTTTCCAGGTATACAACTCTACATTATCTTGTCTGTGTATTGCATTATGTGCTCACCACCCAGAATCAGCTCTCTCTCCATACTTTTGTGTTTTGACTATTGAAGTATCACATTAAACAGGTGAGTGTTTAGTCCACCTGTCCATTTTGTGAGTTCTTGACAGTATGCAGCAAACTACCCAAGCACAGACATCCTTGCCCACACAGATACTCATATTTGGGATTGTATTTGGAAACAAAGAGATGAGAATAATCCAATCCATCTCAGAGTGCCTGTGTCTTCCAAACAGCATGCAAATCGACCCCCCTCTCCGAGTACCAGGGCCCTATATGGTTGAGTGCTAGCTAGCTCCATGTGACTTCGAGGAAGCATCACTTGCTTCCTTGTTGGGCAGTGAAGAGATGGCTCTCCAGATTCGGAACAAATACCTCCTTACTGTAGATGGGTTTCTTCTTAGAGACTAGCTCTCTGCAGGGCTTTCTCCTGGGCTGGTAGGAGGACCACTGGACCAATGCATAGCCTGGGTCTCCTCATGACATTGGGTCCATCCTACAGTCTTAATGGGAATTTCCCTCTTATGCACTTCATGCAGCCCTGGAAGAGGTGGCTTTTCCAGAACAACTCAGAGGCCCTCTGTAGTGAAATGAGGCGTCTTCTACTCCTTGGGTGTTTCACTTTGTAAATCTCATTGACTTGTCAAAGGCTACAGTGGGATCCCCCTTCCCTACCTGCTGTCAAGTCCTTCCGCCTCACCTGTGGTGATAGAGCCCACGATGGGCTCAGAGGTCACCGTGCCGTGGACTGCCACCAGGTTCACAATGTACTCGGTGGCTGGCCGCAGGCCCATCAGGACAGCATGCCTCTTGGTGGCATCCAGGGAGACCTCCGTCATCTCTTCCTCTTCATCCCGGGGGCTGTAGTTCAGAATGAGTCTGTCTGCCGGAGGGGAGGGATCACTCCAGGTGATGTTCACACTGGAGGAGGTCACGTGAGAAAAGTGCAAATGCGAGATGGGGCGGAAGCCTGCAAAGCAGAGGAGATGCATGGTTCTGAAACACCTGAGAGGTGGTGGGGCCACTGGACTCCAAGAGCCATCTGACTGAGGTGATGGGCTTCCCTTGCGCAGAAGGACCACACTTGTACCCTCTGATCCAGAGGTTCTACCTGCTCACTCTCTAATCCTGTCCATTCTCCATTTTCCAAGCCATAGGCTGAAAAGTGAATACCCGCAGGATGGTAAAACCAGCATGACCGTGGGGAGTTCTTCAGAACACTGACCCAGGATTTCAAACCTCTATCCTGGAAGGAATTCAACATGACCCATGGGTCCTTTGCTGGTTTTGTGCAGGCTAGGGAAGATGAGCAGGGCCAGCCTTTCTGTCTGGGCGGGACCCAACCAGACACACATTCGCAGGCCACCTTGCTCAGCCCTCCTTTCCTTTCACTCATTCCCTCTGGGTGATTTATTAGCTTCTCTTCTATCATTCTTTCTCTGCCCACATTCCTCCTTTCTCTAAATGAAATGGGACGTTGGAAGAGTGGATCACCTAGAGAACCTTCTCAGTGTAGGACCCATTGAGCCCTGAGTCCAGTGGGCTGGCTGCTGCCCAGTACCTGTGAACGCATCCACCGTGGACTCCAAGCTCTGCTGCCGGCCCCTCTCAGCGGTGATTGAAATCATGTACTCCGCCCCGGGCTCCAGGTCTGTCAGTGTGTATGAGGTCCTGTCCTTGGGCACAGTGACTTCTGAGGCGACCCCAGAGGAAGGGGTAAAGGTAATTCGGTAGTGGTCAATGGGGCCATTGGCCCTGGTCCAGATGAGGGAGATGGAGGTCTCTGAGGAGGCTGTCACCATGAGGTCTCGGGGACTGTCAAGTTCTGTGAATCAACATATGGGACCTGTTTTATGTAGGTTCCACAGGAGGGCCAGTACTGATTAGAGTTGGACCTCCTGTGGATTTCCACCCGATCAGCAGGCCTGCTGACATGAGGATTAGCTTGTCATTGCTGACACTTGGCTCACATTGTGTTAAGCACCTTCCCTTTGAAAGATGGCCAGAGGCTTGGCCAACAGATGGACAATCTGCAGAAAGGCATTACTAGCTCCAAGGCCACTGGAATACATCCACCTCTGGGACAAAGTTGGCTGCTGACTTTCAAGCTCTCTGAATTTTGTGTCTCCCAGCCTTTCTTAGTAAGCCAGCCACGGCAAAACAGGAGTCCCATCAGGCAGAGCTATGCCATTCCTGGCAGCAGGAGCTACTTCTATTCCCGAGGCCACTTTGACTGACCTGGCTGTGGGTGTGCAGACAACTAGATCTGAAGACTCCTGGGGACCCATACCCATGTGGTTCTTTAGAGAGGTTGTCTATGCTCGACTGAGCCTTGGGACAGGGACGGTCCAAAATCTCCAGTCCAACCCAGCGCTTGTACTTAAGGTACTGGAGTAATTTTGAAATGTACCGGGGACTTGGAAGTAAAACTGCTGGATCCAGGGTAGTAAGGGTCTCAAGTTCTATTGCCCTTAGAATTCATGGGCTGTTTTCAAGCCTAGACCTCCACCCCATGGCCTTTCTGAGGGCTTCTGTGGTACAAGTGAGGATCACACGTTCTGCCTGCTGTGGGGTGGGCTAGATAGAGCTGTGACCTGCTATGATGCCAACTTATTTGGGATTTTCTACCTCTGTTCTGCATAGGTCTGGAGAGCCCCACAGTCCACGGGGGCCCATACACAGATCTATGGGGAGCAGGGTAGGACTATATCCTGCATATCAGTTGTCACAGGGATGTTGTTCCTAGGCTGATAGCTGTTGCTGAGCATCCTGCTCCCTAGGGGGACACTGCCACTTGACAGTCCTTGCCAGGACAAGCCTCCATGGCTCCTCGGGCTTACAGCACATCCTGGTCCTTTTTTGCACTAATCTGCCTACTCACCAGTCCTGGCATTCATGGTGGCTGGCACGCTTTGCTGTGAGTTCATGACGCCGGATATTCCAACTCCATATTCGGTGCCAGGTATCAGATCTATCGGTAGATGCAGAAACAAATATTATTCTCTGTGTGTGTCAAGGGTGAGGAGACTGAAAGAAGGAAAGCAAATGATCTTAGAGTCCAATTCAGCTCTTGGGTTTAGTCCTTCCTGAATCCCCCCTAATTTGACCTATGAGGAATTCCCAATTTCACCGTTTAGGAAATCCATACCAAGTCAACAGGATGAACTGGTCAACTTCCTTCTTGCCTGTTGGTCTCCTTGGGAAGGCAGTGAGGCTGCCCTTGTTGGTGACCTTCAGATGTGTGCTCATCTGCAGAAGGTCTCCCCGGGGTACTTAGTGTCTCAGGTTGGCTGCTGGTGAAGGGATGCTTTGCTTAAATTGTGAATTAGGGGAGAATTAATCTAACCCTCCATGGGCCATGTGGACATAGGCCTCCAAAACATTGCTTGGATGCTATACTTGAGGACCACACTGCATTTTCTGTAGCAGTGACTGAAGCCATATGGGGACTCCTGGGTCCCTTCTAGAGAGTGACAGTGGGTGGGCTTTCTCAAACACAGAGCTTAATATAGGGGCACATAGAAGCCCTGTTGTTGTGGGCTCCCTACCAAGGTTGCTAATTCTGGACCTAGAGCATGGATCCAATTTTAGGCTGTTCTGGAGGCCTCAGGCAATATGGGGAAAAAATGCAAAAATTGTCCAACTAAAGGGTGCAATTCTTCCTGGGAAATCTGTTGGGAGTTTGATACAAAGGATCACTGGGAGCCTCCCAGAACATCTGGAATTATCTAGGGCATCTCTCTGTATTCTCCTATGTTCATTTTCAGACTAAATGGTTTGACTGGCATGTTAATTTCCCATTGCTACCATAAGAAATTACCACAACAGGGAATGCTGGGATAGCTCAATGGGTCAAACGCTTGCCTTGCAACCACGAGGTCTGGGGATCAAATCCTAGCCCCAGCCCGTGCAAACCTACATGCTGAACTGCGGAGTACCTGGCAGCCACCAGGATGGCAGCGCAGATTCTCACCTCCCACAAAATAGGCCCCCGGTTCTGTTCTGCCCCTCATCCACCTGTGTGGAATGAAACCATGTTGCAACTAATAACGTACCACTATGGAGACTGCTCTGGGCCTTCTCCCTTCTCTCTCTCTCTCTCTCTCCTCTCAAACAAGAAAATAAATCTTAAAAAAAGAAGAGATTTGTGCAGACCAGCACAAATCTCTTACAGTATTGGAGGTATGAAGTCTAAAGTGATGGTTCAGCAGGTCTGCATTCCTTCTGGAGGCTCTAGGGGAGCATCCATTTCTTTGCCTTTTCCAGCTTCTGGGGGCACCTACATCCCTTGGCTGTGTCCCCTTAATCCATCTTCAAAGCCAGCAGCATAGCATTTCAATCTGTTTTTCTCTCTGATCTCTGCTTCCATGGTACTTCTCCTCTGACCCTGACCTCCCTGCGTAAGGACCCCTGTGATGACATTTAGCACACCTGGATAGCAGGAAACTCTGCCCATCTCAAGAGCTGTAACTCAATCACATCTACAAATTTCTTTTTGTTGTGTAAGAAGACGTAGTCACAGGTGCCAGGGATTTGAATGTGGACATCTTTGGGGGCCGTTATTGTTGCATCAGACTATTATCAAACTCACCCTCATTGATTAATACTGAAATTATAGAAAAATGCCGCCAGATCCAATAAGCGCCCATGGGGACCCTCAGGGCCAGCCAGGGCCCTTCTCCTGGACTCTGTGGAACCCAGTGCGGGCCCCCAGAACCACGGCTGATGAGCACACTCTCTGCGTTTACGGGATGTTTGTTGTTTTCAAAATACCTGTGTGTTTGACCCACACCACATCCTTGTGAGGATGGTGAGGTGAGGAGTCTTCTTCCATCTGCATTAGTTTTTTGGGCTGCCATGACAAATGATCACAAACTGGGTGGCTTTAAAAAACAGAAATGTGTCCTTCCTTGGGTCTGGGGTCTAGAGAGCCAAAGTCAAGGTGCTGGCAGGGCCACGCTCCTTCCAAGTCCCTAAGGGGAGACGCCTTCCTGGCCTCTTCCTACCTTCGGTGGTGCCCAGCGCCCTTGGCCTTCCTCGGCTTGCAGCTGCATCGCTGCCTCCCTGCCCTGTTGTCCCAGGGCGTCATCGTCAGCTCAGGCCACTCCAACAGACTGCGGTAGATGAGGGGCTTACACGCAGTTCTGGAGGCTGCGAAGCCCGAGATCAGTACACTAGCAGACCGGACATCCGGGGAGCCCCACTCCCTGGGTCACTATAGCCTCATGCGGCAGAAAGAATGCAGAAGCTCTGTGGAGGTTTTTGTTTGTTTTGTTTATTTATTTATTTTTATTTTTTTTAAATTTATTTTCTATTTTTATTTTATTTATTTTTATTTTTTATTTTTTGACAGGGAGAGAGAGAGAGATACAGAGACAGAGACAGAGACAGAGAGAGAACTGAACTGGGGGAGCTCCCAGTTCAGCATATGGATCCGCACGGGCCGGGGCTGGGATTCGATCCCTGGTCCCCGGCGCTGCAAAGTGAGCGCCTAACCCACTGAGCCATCCTGGCTTCCCCTGGTTTTGTTTTAAATAAATCTATTTTTGTTTTTCAAGATTTATTTTTATTGTTTTTGACAGCGAGAGAGAGAGAGAGAGAGAGAGAGAGAGAGAGAGAGAGAGAGAGAGAGAGAGAGA
>PVKE010051680.1:0-10527 GCA_004027555.1 Craseonycteris thonglongyai | reverse complement strand
TAAAAATATTAAAAAAAAAAAAAAAAAAAGGGGGAAGCCGGGATGGCTTAGTGGGTTAAGCGCTCACTTTGCAGCGCCGGGGACTGAGGATCGAATCCCGGCCCCGGCCCTTGCGGACCCATATGCTGAACTGGGAGCTCCCCCAGTTCAGTTCTCTCTGTCTCTGTATCTCTCTCTCTCTCTGTCAAAAACAATAAAAATAAAATAAATAAATAAATGGCAAAAAAAAAAAATTAAAAAAAAAAAAAATTTAATTTAACAAACTGATGGATGAAAAGTGGTATTTCAAGGATGCTTTAATTTGCATTATTGGTAAAGTTAAGCATATTTTGATATGTTTTGGGTTTTCTCTTTGCGTTATTGCTTCAAACCCTTTGTCCATTTTTTCCCTCTTAGGTTGTTCATTTGTAAAAATAAAAAAGAAAAAAAAAAAGAACAGTTTAAGAGTTTTAGAAACTAAATGACATATTTTATGCCAGGGGTTCACAAGACATTGATCATAGTCCACTGGTGGACCACCAAGTAGTTTTGGAGTCATTTTCTGAATAATAAAATAAATAGCTAGTGGACCATGACACTTGGAGAAATAGCCCTTACCCTGAAAAAGTCAGCTCAGGCCTGTTTTATGCTAATAAATTGGCTATATGCACTAGATAGTCTCAGTTCCCTAGGTTATAGGTTTTGAGAATAATTTCAAAAAACAAATTTTAGAAATACATCATTTGCAATATTAGTGAAGTTTAGCATATTTCAATATGTTTTGGGTTTTCTCATACATATAATAAAAGTTAATAGGTCTGATTTCTAGTTATGTTTTCTTAAACATATTACTGAATTCTCTTTTTATCCTAACACAACCCTGATTTTATAAAACTAGTCTCAGGGACATTAAGAGATCTTTTACCTAGCTTGCTCTTGGAAATTTTTAATAGAAAATTGCACTTTACACCAATTTATGCAGTATGTTAAAGACATCAAAAAGTCACTTGGATTTATCCCTGGTGGTTTACAAATTTTGTCCATGTTATGCTTATGTCAATTAATATCTCATTGAATCATAGGTAGAGATAATTCATTTAAAATATTTGACATCTATTTTGTGTCAACCATTATTTCTAAAGAGCATTTCTTGCATTACAAGTCTCCATTTTTATTATAGATTTAAATTTCTTATTTCTCTTTTCTTCCCTTTTGTAAAAAATGTGTAAGGCAGTGCTTGCCATGGTTGATCAATTGTCTTGATTGTATTCTGACATGTTTGATAATGTGCCTTGATTGTATTCTGCATTTCAGCAAGGCCAGTTAGGTCCAACTGGTCATAAATTACCTCAACTTCTTTCCTCAATATAATTTTTAATGGCACAGACACAATTTTCATTCATCTCTGCTGTGTATGTACATAGCTGAGAGGTAGTTTGGGTAAGTGCTAGATGTAAGCTATTTTATTTGTTTTTAGGTATATTCTGAGACGGTAAATCTGTCATATACTTCTTGATAGTAGAACTTCAGTAAATATTACATGTTAGCATTTCCTGATTTTTATGAATAGCAAGAACAATTGAAAGTAAAATCCAAAGTAAATGTGATTAAACACAGACAGAGGAAAAATTGAAAAAAAATTATGAAGCAGATGTGAAGGCATAGGTTTGTTTTGGAGACAAATATAAAACAAAAAATGCACTGAATCAAGAATAGTTAGAAAGAGAGCTGTCTAAAATTTTCTGGAGCAAGACAAAAGATACATAACTATAACTCAATCAAATTGTATCCTCAAGATGCTTGAGAGTTAATGATTAAGAATCATAATCATATTGATGCTGCAAAAGCAGACAAGGTCTTTCCTGTAGAACCCTGTCTAAAATCATCATGGCCAACAAAGAAGGGAAACAGTGCTAAGACAAAATGTGAATGACAGAGAGAGCTACAAATCCCAGTCAGCCTGAGTGCTTTAGAAAGCAAAGGAAGAATTCCACGATGAATTTCTATGAGTCAAGCCAAGCTAGCTGGTCAAAGAACGAGAGACAAATAGAATATGACTATGTTTTACATAGATTATGTCAGAGGAATGGTTTTTAGTTAAGAATTTACCATATACATTGATGTGGCATAACAAAGAAGAAATGTTCAAAGGGTATCAGAGGATCAATATGGGAATATGTATCTCTATTAGCATTGGCAGGAGAACTTAACCATTGGAACAAAATTTAGTGCAAGTAATTGAGATATTATTCATAAATCTAAGCAGAAATATATATTTTTCAAACATCAGGACAGGGTCAAGGGAGCAGACCCAAGAGACCTTAGAAGGTCCTAACATCTGTAACTAATTTTCTGAAACATTAAGCAGCTCTTTATCAAATCTCCTTTTATAAATTAAAACCCTTTGCATTTTGTACTTTATTGTCTCTGTAAAGCTGTACTTATATGGTTCCTGTACATTATCTAATTCTCTTTATTTTGCTTTTAAAGAAGTAGTAAAAACAATCTTCATTTGCTCTCATCATGGTTATCATGCTTAAACTTGAACAGATACTTTTCTGTATTAATCTGTAAATAAATGTAAGTGTCCCCTGTATTTTTTATCTTGCATCTGGTAACACCTAGTATAAGAGGGACAACCCAGAATTAACACAGATCCTTGGGAAGCGGAGGGAGAACGGTGCCTGGAGAGACCACCTTTGCTTTAACATTTATGTGAACTTTGCTTTCTTTTTATGCAATAGACCGATCTTTGTTTTACCATCACATCCTGTTTTAAATGATTTATAATCAAGTAAATGTTGTGCTTCAGTGAGAATTATGTGCTTGCCCCATGTAAGCCCAAGCACATGTGGTGAATCTCCAAGTTCTGCCTGTACGAGTTTGAGAAGCACAATAGTAAAGGATGTGGTTCTGCTCTATAAGATCATTCGCTTCATAAAACCTGAATGAGGACTGACTGTGCACCTACCACTAGATAAAGTTGAGAATACGGCCATATACAAGACACAAGAGTTAGACTAGTAGCAAACATGTACCCACAAACATGTCTTCTCTGAGTAGGGTTAAACTCCAACGCAAATCAGTAAATAAATGTAGTAACTTCTGGAAGGGATGAAGGCTGGCTGGAGAGGTGAAAGAGATCTTCCAGTAGAACAGAAGGAATAGAAACTTAGAGACTTGTTTTTCTTGTTCATTTGTTGTTTTCAGTTTTATATTCCACAGGAATGAAACCATATGGTTCTTGACTTTTTCTGTCTGATTTAATTCGCTTAGCGTAGTAACTATCCATATTGTTGCAAATGGCAGTATTTCAAATTTTCTTGTGGCTGAGTAATATTTCATTATGCATATGAGGGCTAGCCAGAAAAAATCCAGCCATTGTGAATATAACAAGAACAGTTCAATGGCTGGGTACTTTCTGGACAGCCCTCATCTGTGCATCTTCTTCATCCAGCCATCTATCAGATATATGGTGATGGAATGAGAACTAATTTTGGGAGGTGAACACACTATGCAATATATAAATATATAAATGATTTATACATAATTGTGCAGAAACCTATATGATTTTGCTAACCAGTGCCACCCCAATAAACTTAATAAAATTTCTTTAAAAAGAAGCTTAGTTGCATGTTAATTGATAAGCTGCATATGAGTATCAGTTACTAACAACGTTGATACTATACAGCCACTCCTTTTAGAGCTTTAAGTTTCTCCAAGCACTAACCTCTCCTCTTGGACAGTGTTATAGAAAAAAGGGAAAGAATAAAGTGGTTACCAGTTCCAAGCAAGTTCAAAATACTGCAGGCCAAATTTCATCAGGTTTCAAGGCCTGAGTATAATCATCTGTGACATCAGATTGAGAGTTCACTGTGGCTCCATCTTCAAAATCATTCTTCCTTTTTCTTGATGGGTAGCAACATGTTTGCAGCTGAGTAGTTTCTCAGCCTGTTTCCCACTTGTACAATTTTGGAGTCCAATAGCCCCTCTTCATATTGTTGTATCTCTATTTCAGTCCCAGCTGACAGTCTTTTTCCTGATATAATAGTCTCAAAAACCTTGTGTATGCTATAAGGCATTCACACAATTAATCAAGATGGTCCTCCACAGATCTTTTCTGAATAATCCCATCTTGAGTCCTGGCTTCTTTGAGATGAATGAATGTGTCCAGGAGTCATGCACATCATCTCTTTAGCTAAAGGTTGTCCAGCTGTATCTTAAGACTTTTCTTCAGAACATGCTTCCCTAACTGCACCTCTCCTAATTTTTGGCATCATTTTCAAGCTGGATAGGCCGAGAATTTCTCAAATTAGCAAATGCTGGGGGGTTTTCTATTGTTTGTTTGTTTGGCTTAACAGTTTTTCCTTAATTTATCTCTTTCCTCTCTCAATTTACTATAACCATTAGTAAGAATCTAGGCCATATCTTCAACATTTTGCTTATATATCCAAGTTCATTACTTACAAATTCTGCTTTCTAAAACACTGTAAGATGTTGTTTAACCATTCTTGGCAACTATGTGACGAGTATCACCTTTCTTCCTATTTGCAATAACATGTTCATCATTTTCTTCTGAATCCTTGCCAACATTGCCTTTAATATTCATATTTCTACCAACATTCTGCTCATAACAATGTATGTATTCTCTAATAGAAGCTTTCCTGCCTTGCCTGTCACTTCCTTCTAAGCCTTCACCAGCAGGTACTTTTAACATGCATATTTAAAAACAGTTTGTTTAAGGCAATATGAATTTCTTTTATCTTGCAGTTGATAATTTCTTCACCATTCCCCATTATGAATTCTGAAGCCACTTTCAAATTTTTAAGTATTGTTCCTATAGCACTCTACTTTCTGGTATCAAAATCTGTATTAATTTTCTGGAGTTGTTGTAACAAATTACCACCACAAGGTGGTTTAAAACTACAGGAATTCAGAGTGTGGAGGAACTAAAATGGTGGCATGAGAGGAGCTCCTGGAACACTCCCCTGAAGCTTACAATAAATAGAACAACTATAATTCAACAAAGAATTCCCTGCACAACACACAAATACAATTAAGCAACCCACTTGTCACATTGAAGTATTTGCAGGTGGGCAAAGGGGCAGACTGAGCGAGAGGGAAGGGAGAGTTCAGAGACATGGGCCACGTGCGGGTCCTTGCTTGAAACTAACTCTGTGGCTACAGGAGAGAGGAGGGAAAAGGCAGAGGGCGAGAATTCCCAATCTCATGGGACAGAAGAAAGGACGCTCAAAGGCAAGGGCTATGAGACTCACTCACTTTGGCCCCAGGAAGTACGGACACAAGTGCCATGAGATGCCACAGCCTGAATTCACTCTAGATCCTGAGAGAGAGAGAGGCAGGGAGAATGACAAAGTTGGTGAGCAGCCACAGACTGACCTGAAATGAGATACCACCTCATACCTGTTAGAATGGCTATAATTACCAAGACAAATAATAACAAGTGCTGGAGAGGCCATGGAGAAGAAGGTACCCTCATACACTGCTGGTGGGAATGTAAATTTGTACAACCACTATGGAAGGCTGTATGGAGATTCCTCAAAAAACTAAGAATAGAATTACAATATGACCCAGCAATCTTTCTTCTGGGTATCTACCTCCCAAATTTAAAAACCTTAGTCCACAAAGATAATTGTACCCCAATGTTCATTGTAGCACTGTTCATGGTAGCCAAGTTATGGAAACAACGAAAGTGTCGTTTGATAAATGACTGCACAAAGAAATTGTGGCACATTTATTTACACAAGGGCATGTTACTCAGAGATGAGAAAAGATAAAAAACAGCCATTTGTGACAACATGGATAAACCTTGAGATCATCAAATTAAGTGAAATATTATAAGTGAGACAGAAAAAATCAAGAACCATATGACTTCACTTATATGAGGACTATAAAACTGAAAGTAACAAAGAAACAAAAACTCATGAGCAGGGGAAGCCAAGATGGCTCAGTGGGAATAGGAGCTCACTTTGCAGCCCCTGGGACCGAGGATCGAATCCCGGCCCCGGCCCGTGCGGACCCATATGCTGAGCTGGGGAGTGCCTCCAGTTCGGTTCTCACTGGGGCGAGACCCTGGCCCAGTTTCTGCCCTGTGCAGCCCCTCGCCCACCTGTGGACTGAAACTATGTGGGAAAACTGATGATGTGCAACTGTGCAGACTGTTCTGGGCCCTCCCCCTTCTCTCGGTCTCTGACTCTGTATCTCTCTCTCTCTGTCAAAAACAATAAATAAATCTTAAAAAACAAAACAGAAAACAACCAAATAACAAACTAATGAGCACAGTTAATAGATTAAACTTACCTGAAGGTAAGGAGAAAGGTGGGAGGAAGCAAGGGGCATGAAAAAAAAAAAATGAACTGACTCTGAGTGGTGAGCACACAACTCGAACACATAAATGATGTAATGTAGAATTATACACCTAGAATCTATGTAATTTTTTCTAACCAATGTCACTCCAATATATTTAACAAAAGAACTAAAAAGAGAATTGTAAAAGCAGCTAGAGAAAGACAACTAGTAACTTATGAGACAGCACCCACATGACTGTCAGCTGATTTCTCAATAGAAACTTTGCAGGCCAGAGGAGACTGGCAGAACTACAGCCAAGATTTATGTGTTCAACAAGGCTATCATTTCAAATTAAAGGACAAACAGCTTCCTAGACAAGAAAAAGCGAAAGGAGTTCATTACCACCAAACCAGTATTACAACAAATCTTAGAGGAATTTCTTTAAGAAAGGGGGAAAATTATGAATAATAAAATGACAATAGCTACATATCCATCAACAGTTACTATCAATTTAAATAGATTTAAAAGCTCCAATTAAAAGACATGGAGGATATGGTGCTAAGGGAATGTCTGACAAAGGCAGTTAAAGTTGACTTTGCTTGTAGGTGAGATCCAAAGAAGAAAATAAACAAGTGGAACAGGAACAGATTTATAGATACAGAAAATATGTTATTTTACTTGTTGCTGGATGGGAGAATGGTTGAGGAGTGGGAGAAATAAGAGGAAGGGTTGGGAAGTTCAGATTTTTCTTACAAAGTAATAATTATGGGATGTGTAGGTATAGCATGGA
Source organism: Craseonycteris thonglongyai (assembly GCA_004027555.1). Classification (NCBI taxonomy): domain Eukaryota; kingdom Metazoa; phylum Chordata; class Mammalia; order Chiroptera; family Craseonycteridae; genus Craseonycteris; species Craseonycteris thonglongyai. The sequence continues at coordinate 3,449 of PVKE010051680.1, read as the reverse complement.
AATATAGTCAATAATGGTGCAATAACTGTGTGTGGTGTCAGATGGGTACTAGCTTTGTTGGGGTGATGGGAGAAGGGGTGGAGGAGTGGGTGGAAAATGGGAAAAAATTAAAGAGTACAAATTTGTAATTAGAAAATAGTCACAGGGATGTAAAGTACAGCACAGGGCACAAATATTGTAATAACTATATATGGTGTCAGATGGGAACCAGATGTATCAGAATGATGATTTTGAAAGTTATATAAATGTCTCGTCACTATGTTGTACACCTGAAAGCAATATAATATTGTTTGTCAGATATAATTGGAAAAAATAACTACAAGATTTAATTCTTTCTACTTCTGAATCTAGAACTCCCAAATGAAGGTATGAGAGTACATTCCTTCTGAAGCCTCTAGGGGAGAATCCATCCCTTGTCTCTTCCAGCTTCAGTGGCTATCAGCATTCATTCTTCTTTTACTTGTGACCATATCACTCCAGTAACCATCTTCGTGGTCCTTCTTCTTTGTTTGTGTTTCTGTGTCTAATTTTCCTCTGCTTCTCTTTCCCAAGAACATTCGAGATAGCATTTAGGGCCCACCTGGATGTAGTCCACAATGAGCTCTACCTCTCAATACCTTTAATATATGAGTGGTCACATCTTTTGCTATACAAAGTAATGTATTTTTTTCATACAAAGTAATACTCACAGGTTAGGTATTAGGAAGTGGAGCTATGTTGGTAAAGAGTGGGGAATGGGGCATATTTCCAGCCTACCACAATCTGCAAAATTATTACTTCTCAGGGACAACCTGTTTGTTTTTTTTAAGACTATGTCCCCAGAGGTAGATTTAATCCACCTGATCACTTAGCTCTTGTTTAGAGAAGAGATTTGGTATTAAACTTAAAAGATACTCTGCCCAGGGGATGCTGGGATAACTCAGCAGTTCTTTGCTTCCCTCAAAATCACGAGGTCCAGTGTTCGATTTCTGACCCTGGCCCATGCAAACCCACATACTGAACTGTGGGGCAACTGGTAACTGCTGGGATGGCACAGTGGCGAAGGATCTTGCCTCCTATGTGGGAGGTTCCTAGTTCGGTTCCTGCCTCACACAGCCCCACATCCACCTGTGTGGAATAAAATCATGTCATAACTAATGATGTACAACTATGGAGACTGCTCTTGGCCCTCTCACTCCCTCTCTCTCTCTCAAAAAACAATCAAATACATCTTTTAAAAAAACAGTACTCTACCCAGATTTTAATAGAACAGAAGAAAGTGAAGAGAGGAGGCAGAACTAGTTGGGCTGTTGCTATGGTGATGCAATTAGTATTTCCTTTGACTTTCCCTAAGAAACCCTTCAGCCAACTTTTCTACATACAGATATTTAGCACAGTTTGAAATCCTCTTCAGTTTCCTTTGTTCAACAAAACTTAGTCCCTCCTCAGCAAAGAAGCAGGTATTGAGGTTATTGTGCTCAGCAAAAATCTTCCTGCTGCTCATCTTCTACCTCCCTCAACGCAAAGACACATACTCATACACCTACACCTACACACCTGGTAATCACACGCTTGCTTTCGCCTTCCGTTCTTGTAATCTGCAATTTGTGCGTGCACCTTCTAATCTCATGCTGAGTTCCTTAACAATATAAATCAAGCCTTACAATGAGAGAGAGAGAGAGAGAGAGAGAGAGAGAGAGAGAGAGAGAGAGAGAGTGTGTGTGTGTGTGTGTACTGTATATGAGTAAATTCTGAACTCAAGTGAAACGTGATTTTGGAAATGTGGAAGACTGAACTATTATACGGAAATGTTTGATTAAGAAATGTCACATTAAGCAGCTTTTGTTTTGTTTTTTTGTTTTTCTAATTGCTTTAGCTTATCCTAAGCCTAGTCATTAGCGTTAGTGAGTTTTTCTCTGGCCTTTCATTGCTGGTCGGAGCTTGCGCTGTTGGGAATGGTGCCTTGATATTTTCTGGAAGGATAATCAGGCTCAATGAGATAACTCTGAAATATACCTTACCTCTTCTGTGAACACTTTATTCATTTTGTTTATTTCTTTTCTAGATGGGCATAGGTCAAAATTCTTCACACATTAAAGACTAAAAGACTAAATATAATCTACTTCCAATGTGTTGGATATAATTTTTCAATTCTGTGTTTTATTAATCATGTAAATTTTAATACAGTTTGAGTTAAGTGTCTTTCATACAAATACCTTTTTCAATCTATGATGATAAAGAAATTATGCATGTTTCCTTTTAAAATTTGGTTTTAGCCTTTGAAGTAATTTAAGAAATGAGGTAGATACTCTGTTTTTTGTTTTGTTTTGTTTTGTGAATGGCTTATTATTTTCTGACACTATTGAATAACACATATTTTCTTACTCATGGGAACTGTACTTTTATTGTACGCTAAATTCTCATGTATATCTGAGTTGAGAAAATCTTTGTAAGTGGATCAGAAGAAGAGCAGCATTAAACAAATAGGATGAAGGCAGAATAATGGGGTTTGTTTGGGACATGTTCATTTGAGCTATATTTGGAACAGGTGAAGAGGTCCATTAGGTACTTGTGGTTTCTGTGTTTAGTCTCATTTTAAATTAGGCCCTTGAGACATTTAATTGACATTTTAGAGTCTTGGTCAAACTAGATTGTCCCAAAGATCTTATCTTCAGTTTCACCATAGTTTGTCTCGTTTGGCAGGGACTTTCAGTCTTGGCACTACCATATTTTAGAAAAATAAAATGGTTCTAACACCGAGTTGACAGGTAATACATCCGGACATATGTATTTTGATTGTATGTAATGAGGAGGTGTATACAAGCGCACTTTTTACAAACAGACTATTCTGTCATCTTTGTTAACAATGTACCTTTATTTGATGGTAAAATGGCTGAATTCTTTCTGAAGTCTTAACTAGATCCATGCAAATAACCTGTCCAGAAGCTCTTTGTGGAGAATTTATTAAAACAATCATCTTTTCTTATAAAATCATATTAATTTGTTTTTGTAACTTTAGCAATAAGACTGGCTTTAGGAGAAAATATTAAAAACGTCATTTCAGCTAAGAATCCTATTGAGGAAAACATTCCTTTATTTTTTGTTGTAGTTAAATTTATTAGGGTGACATTGATTGGTAAAAATTACATAAGTTCTAGGTGTGCAATTCTACAAGACACCAACTATGTTTTGTATTGTGTGTTACCCACTAAGAGTCAGATCTCCTTTTATTACCATATATTTGATCCTTCCTTCCTCTTCCCTAGCCCCTCCCCACTTATGCTCAGATAACCACTAAATTATTTACTGTGACCATGGGTTTTTGTTTCTTTGTTACTTTTAGTTTTTTTTTTTGTTTTTTTTTTTAATTTATTGTTAAATTTGATGAGGTTACATTGGTTGGTAACAATTAGACAGTTTACAGATGTACAAGTCCACCTCACATCATTCATGCATCGTATTATGTGCCC
>PVKE010051679.1:0-10567 GCA_004027555.1 Craseonycteris thonglongyai | reverse complement strand
TTACTAAAGACTGCCCCTGATCTTCTGGAGGGGCTTTGGATTCTGAGGTGTGCATTGTGTTTGATGTGGTTCTTTTTGCTTTACGCATGAGTCTGTTTTCCCTCTGGGGGTTTGCCTATCAGATGGGCTTCTCTTTATTTTTTCTTTTGGACTCAGTTGTGGGAGAAGGAGATTTTGGGAGAGGGTTGGGGGAAGCAGAAAGCTTCTGTGTCCTGGGGCACTTCAGGTTGCTGTCTTAGCTGTTAGATATCAGGGTAGTAAAGGTGTGGTGGGGGTGGGGCGATGTGAGTAGGAGCTAGGGCGGGCCTGAGACACAATAGCAGATTCCTCTTTCAGCAGGGGCGCTGGTGGTTCAGTGGGGGCGGGGCGCAGGAGCTCTGGTCTCTCCTCCACCTGGCTGCCCCTCCTTCAATCGTATCTGTAAGCCACGCCCGCAGGGCAGCACTTGGATGGGCTGGGGCTTGGCATGGGGCCCAGTCTGCTGCGCAGTTTCGCGCACAGGCAATGACACCGCGGAGACCCGGCCGGCAGCCTAGTTGCGCGCGTGGTCCGCAACACCCCAGAGGCTCAGTGGGCAGGACGTCAAAAGCCCAGCTGCACGCTTGCAAGCAGGCAGCAGCGCTGCAGCAGCCCAGTGGGCAGGGCGCTGAAAGCCGGTCCCGCGCACCGGCAGCGGTGCTGCGGTGGCCTGGCGAGCAGGGTGCCAAAAGCCCTGTAGCGAGCTGGCGATCAGGCAGCGGCACTGCAGGGCGGCCCGGTGGGTGGGGCACCAAAAGCCCTGGTGCGTGCTGGCAAGCAGGCAGCGGCGCCACAGTGGCCTGGTGAGCAGGGCACCAAAAGCCCACCTGCACGCTGGCAAGCAGGCAGCGGCGCCACAGTGGCCTGGTGAGCGGGGCACCAAAAGCCCAACTGCACGCTGGCAAGCAAGCAGCGGTGTCACGGCGGCCCAGTGGGCGGGGCACCGAAAGCCCTGTGCGCACAGGCCGTAGCTCGGGCAGCAGCCGCTCTATGCTCCCGGCTCTGTTGAGGCCCCCGGATTCACTCTAGGCACGTCCAATGCAGCTCTGCCCACTCAAGCCCCAGCCCTCACTCCAAGAGCCCTGTCCTCAGAAGGCGCTCCTTCACAGTCAATCTCCTCCGTAAATCAGGGGTGCTGAGCCGTTGCGGGCTGGTACCCTGCTCTCACCCCACCCGCCGGGAAGTGCAGTGGCCCTGCTCCACAGTCCCTGTTCCACTTTAGGCTCCGTGATCTGATTACAGCACTGTGTGCTGTTCCTTGATTTTGGATGTTAAATTGTCCACAGTCTTGTGGGGCTTCCACGCTCCCTAGGTCTCGGCTTCCAGCCTGCCCTCGATCCAGCTCCACTTTGACCGTAGTCCCCCAATCCCCCTTTGTTTTTGCCAGCCCCAGGCCGCGCTCCGAGTCTCTGTCCCCGAACCGCTGCTTCCCTTTTCCTCTCCCGCTCTCCCCTTTTTTCTCTAACCTTTGTGTGTTCTGCGTTGTGTGGTTCTCTTAGTTGAGGTTTCTTCTCAGGGTTTCCCCTGTGGATTCCCCTCTGTTCATAAGGCTCTTCCCAGGCAGTTATTGGCGTTCTCCTCTCATGCCACCATCTTGAATCCTCTCACTGGAACATTTTTTTTTTCTTTGCCAGAAAAGAGATTTTTTTTTTTAAGTATTCAGTCATGAAGTTGCCTTAAAGATGGCAAAAGATAATTGGACAAAATGGAGATTACATTGCCGAATAAAGTTTTTGTTTACCATAAAAAAAAAAATCACCCTTCATTTACTCACAAAAACAAAACAAAACAAACAAACAAAAACGCTATTACTTTTTGGCCAACCTGATAATATAGATTTTAGTCCCAGAAAATGGGTTGCTGCTATAACAGATATCTAAAAACGTGGAAGTGGTTTTGGCATTGGATACAGGTTATAGGCTAGACTAATTTTGAGGAGCATGATTTAAAAATTCTAAATTAACCTGAACAATTATTAGAAATATGGGTGTTAAAATTGTTGCTCATGAGAGCTCAAAGGTGAGGAGTAGAAGAGAAAGACTACATTGTATTAAAGAATATATCTAAATCTTTATTGCAGACTACTAAGAGAAATCAGAACGTCAAAGGCATTGCTGGTGAAGGTTTAGAAGGAAATTCAGACCTTTATGTTGGAAACTGTAGGAGAGGAGATTCTTGGTATATAATGGCAGAAACCTAAGCTGAATTTTAAGCAATGAAAATTCATCTGAGCAGATTCCCAAGGAAAGTGTTAAAGGCCTGTCGTTGTTTCTTCTTGCTATTAATATCAAATGTTAGAGGAAAGATGCTGGGGGGAAAATTATTAAGCAAAAACAAACTAGGATGTGAAAATATGAGAAATTTTTAGTCTATCCAGATTGCAAAAGCTATTAAAATTAGAGGATTCACTGTTAGGCAAGTGTCCTATGGAGATAAAACCAAGGATGGAGATAGACATCTGAATGCTAGCACCTCTGAGGGATCAAAAGAAGACTCTTTGAAACAATATGGGATGTGAATCATGAATCCACCCTAGCCATCTTAGCAGAAGCAACAAATAAATAGAGATAGGGTTTTCTAGAAGGGATCTTTGAAGAAACCTCTCGTCTAAGGATAGGAATCCCCATGACATATGCAGGGTGGTCAAGAATTTCATGTAATAAGGGTGTTATCAGAGAGGTGAGAGTACTAGTGCATATAGTTTTATTGTGTGGCTTATTATTACTACTTGTGTTCGTGTTCTTTTAGATATGACTGAAGAAGCATGTCAAATGTAAAGAAAACCCCAAGTATGGATAAAATTAAATTTTGCACCACAATTAAGTTCCTCACAAAACAAGGGAAAACACCTTAAACCATTTTGGAAGAGATGTTAGCACTTCATAGGGACTGTTGCCCTGGGAAACTAATGGGTTACAAGTGGCATAGCCTTTTCAAAAAAGGCAGAGGGTCAAATGAAAATGACCTCTGACTGGGATGCCCTGTTGAGGCCACTTCCTCAAACATTGTAGAAAAAAAAAGTTGGAAACTTGTTGTGGAAGGTGCCAGATTGAATAGAAAGCAGCTTGTAGAAATGGTTGGAGTATCAACTACAACCATTTTGAATATTCTGCATCAGCATCTAAGGATGTCAAAAGTCAGTGCAAGATGGGTACTGAGAAGGTTCACGCTGCTTCAACAACAGGAGTGCCTCAAATGTTCAGGACAGTTTTTTGGACGTCTGCAGAGGCAACAAAGATGAAGTTTTAAACCGGATTTTCACTGGAGATGAAACATGGGTTCATCATGATGAGCCTGAGGCAAAGCAGGAGTCCATGCCGTGGTGTGAAAAGGGCACCCACCCCCTAAGGAATTCAAGTTGTCTCAATCAGCTGGAAACATCACGGCTACTGATTTTTGAGATATGGAGGGTATCCTGCTGATTGATTACAAGCATAAAGGTGTCACAATAACTGGAGAACACTATTCCAGTCTGCTAAATCCATTGAATGAGTCTATGAAGAAGGAAAAAACAGGAAAATGTGCCAAAGAGGTGCTGCTTTACCACAACGCACCCATGCACAAGAGCAATGTTGTGTTGGCTACTCTTTATGACTGTGGCTTCCAAACATTACACCACCCTCTCTACAGTCCAGACCTGGCTCTGTCTGATTATTTTTCGTTCCCAAATATGAAAAAAAAGAGAGCTTTTAGGGAAGAAATTTACAGATGAAGAGGTTAAAGCTGCAATTTTAGTATATTTTGAGGGCAAAATCACATTTTTTGAGGGTATAAATAAACTTATTGAAAGATCTGAAAAAGTGTATTAAGGTTAAGGGTAAATATATTGAAAAGGGAAAATAATAGTTTTCTAAAGATTTATTTTTGTTTTTTGACAGAGAGACAGAGAGAGAAAGAGAGAAGGGGCAGGGCCCAGAGCAGTCTCCATAGTTGACAGCATTAGTTTTCCATATAGTTTTACTCCACAGGTGGGTGCGGGGCTGTGCAGGGCAGGAACTGGCCTGGGAGCCTCCCGCATAAGTCCCAGCAAGAACTGAACCGGGGGCACACCCCAGTTCAGCATATGGTTCCACCTGGGCCGGAGCCGGGATTCGATCCTCAGTCTCCAGGGCTGCAAAGCGAGCACTTAACCCGCTGAGCCATCCCACCTCCCCCAATAATAGATTTTTTTAAGCCTTCCTTTCCCCCTTCATTTTGAAAATTTATTGACCACCCCTTGTACATAGGAGACTACAAGATTTTTGAGTATGTTAAATAAGCAGAAACAGTGCTATCTTTAATTGAAAGGATAGACAGAGGATGAAATTAAAGAAGATCCTGGGACTCCTAAATGTTGACAGGCACAAAACTGGATGATAGAATCACTCAGTTGCAAACATGTGTTCAGTTCAAAATGAAGGAAAGATGATTTTGAGGTTAGAACCTAATGTGTAGACAGCAGAGATATGGACACAGGTGAAGTCATAGGATCAGAGAGGAGCCTCAAGTCACAAAGGCTTATTCCCAGCCCTGGAACCTATGGAGGTTTACCTGCTTAGTTATTAAAATTACTTTGATCAGAGATTCCTTTCTTCCTTCTACTCTGTCTCTTTTGGAATGGAAATATCTATAACTGTTATCAGCTATAAATGAACCAAACACAAAGCAGAAAAGCAAAATTAGTGGAGAGGAAAATTAAAATCATAAAAAAAAAAACAAGAACAAACATCTCTTCATGCTTTGGCCACACCTAGGACAGCCAAGAAAAGACACAGCTGGACTTAAACAGAGCACAAGGTACACTTCTCTTTCTCAACAGTGTTTATCTGATTCAGACAAGGTAAATCCATTGAGGGTCTCATTGTGACTTCCAAAATGATTAAAATGTATTTTTCAAACTGTGTAAAATCAAGACACTGTTACAGATATGAAATGAACACGTGTTAAAAGATTCTATTTACTCAATGAGGGAATGAGAAGATGTTATAACTGGTTCAAAAGAGAATCCAAAAGTTGGATATGGATCTATTAACCAGGAATATTTAAATGAATGTGTAAATAGAGGCAAAATTGGCTTCATTACATCATAGCTAGGGGGCAATTTAATCTCTACTGAACAAGGTACTTTACATGTTCATCAGTAACTGGCAATGAACAGGAAGTTGTAAAGGACCTTGAAGACAATGTAAAGCTAGAATCAGGTAATGTTGAGTTATCGTTTAAAGATGGGAAGTTTTCCATTGAAACACATTTTTTTTACAGTGTTAAAATCAAGCAGAAAATGACAGATCCCTAAAAATCAGAGTTCAGTCATTACAGTAACCTGGACTCTGTTACGCACATTTCTAGACTGAGGCCTGATCAGGCACAGTGCATACCAATGACATTCCAAAGTCTAGGCTGTCACAAAGGGCTCCCTGACTGACCAATCAGGGGCTAGAATGCAGGGCTACAAAAAGCAGAGCTGAACTCTGCTGTCTCCAGAGGGACCAGGACAGCTGGAGAGTTAAGAAGAGCTTATTGGAGCTAAACCCAGCAACCATCATGTCAGCAAAACAAAGCAGTGACAGCTCCTATGAAACTCCAGCCCATCGTTTCACACCTGAATTGTACTTACCTTTGAGCTTCCTGGATCGCTTTATACAGGACCAGCAGAGTCAGCATGGGACTTCATCCAGAGACAATTTTCTTCTGACCATGCTTGACTGTATGACTGACTACCTCTTGCAGAAAGTATGTAATGAACTCAACAACAATTGTATGCAGCTCACCCCTCACGATGCACAGAGAGCAGCAGGCAGCATTGCAGGGCCCCACGATGTTCAGAATACAGGCTTCACTTTGTTTGACCAGATGCCAAGATCCAGGAGCCAGGGCTAAAAGTTTAGTTTTAGAGCCTGAAGGAGTCATCAGATTATGCCAAACTACAACATCACGTAACTGAAAAAACCTGTCTTTATTATCAACTCTGACAATAAAGCATTGAAATCCATTGCTGTGTATCTGACTCTTGTGTTTCTGTCATTGTTATTTGGAAGTGTCTGTGAGTCACCCAGGAGGAGAAATGGAAAGTTGGAGGGTAGAATTTATAGTCAGTGTAGGGTGCTAGAAGCAGGGATTTCAGGGAGCAGTTTCTTTTTTTTATTGCTGTATTTATTGGGGTGACATTGGTTAGTAAAAATCACATAGGTTCCGGCTATACAATTCTACAAAATCTTGTCTATGTGATTAATGCTGTGTTCACCACCTAGAGTCAGTTCTCCTTCTATCACCAGGGAGTAGTTTCCAATGGTGATAGTGTGGGGAGTGACCCTGGTTGGAGAAGGAAGCCAAAGTTGTGGAAGAGAGACTTCCTCATTGTTCTGAGAAAGTCAAGGCCTGTGAGGCAAGGAGGTTGGGGGGGGATGGGGGGGGGGGCTCCTGGAATTATGGTGGTAACTGGGGTGTGCTAAAAAGACCATGACTGAGGGGCCAAGTGCATTATTCATGATAGGGAACATTTAAAAGTAGAAAGTGATGGCAATAGGGTGAATATGGAGGATGGCGTAGCAGTTGGCATGAACTTTCTGGGACAGGGGTTTTACATGAAGATTGAGGGGTAGTGGGAAAACCATAAAAAAATGAAAATATGTTTGGGTTGCTTCCACTTATTTATACCCTGACTTATTAAAAAAAAAAAAGAAAGAAATATTAGCTAGTATTTGTAACTCCACTTTGGAATATATTCTTTAGTCCTCTTTTGTGGACACTGGGTAAATTAAATGGTAAGATATAAAAGTTCCTATCTGATCTAAGACATGTATTAATAATTCAAGCAGTTCTTTTATTTTTTTTAAAGATTTATTTATTTTATTGTTTTTGACAGAGAGAGAGAGATACAGAGACAGAGAGAGAACTGAACTGGGGGAACTCCTCAGTTCAGCACATGGGTCCGCATGGGCCGGGGCCGGGATTCGATCCTTGGTCCCCGGGGCTGCAAAGTGAGCGCTTAACCCACTGAGCCATCCCGGCTTCCCCCAAGCAGTTCTTAATGATTGCTAAATATTACATATTAGAAACAATTATAAATCTCAGTCTCTAATGAGACACCTATCTTTTATCATATATTTAGGAGTAACCTAGTTAACTTAGAGTTTTAAGATGTACAGTTATATTCTGTATAAATTCTATTACAAGTAATGGAATCAAAAGACAAATAATTCTTATAAACACTTTCATGTGTTGTGTTAAGTGTTTGAAAAAAAATCACATCAAGTGTAGAAAACTAACCCCTCTCCTATGAATGTCAATATTGGACAGTTTCTCCTGTGCTCGAAGGCCACCCTCGTGCCTCCTGGCCTGACATGGAGGGCTGGTCAGGGGCTGCCCCACCAACTTCAATGATAGGATCACACGACCTGGGTTGGCTATTTCCATTCACCAAATTCTGGCCTTGGGATCCTAGACATTCATCTATTTCCTCTGAGCAGCAGTTCTCTCATGTGCAAAATGGGGACAATGAGAATTCCTCTATCTTCAGGTTTTCCCAGAGATCAAGTCTCCATGGGACAGTTACTGCTGTATGATACCGTGCCCAGCATAGAGCAGGCCCTTATAAATAGCTGTGTATGTCTCCCTCCTGTAGCCCAGAGGCTTAGCTGAGCTCCCGTGGTGCCCCTGGGCCTGCTTCTCTTGTGTCTACTAGAGGCTTGGGCAAACCACAGCCTGCTGAGTCTTATTAGAGAGACAGAAAAGTGCCACACAGGGGATGCCAGGATGGCTCAGCAGGCTGAGCACTCAACTTGCAGCCCCAGGGTCTGAGGATTGTATCTCAGCCCTGGCCTGTGTGGACCCATAAGATGAATTGAGGTGTGGCCCCCAGTTTGGTTCTCACAGGGGTGAGCTTCCCATTTGGGAGGCCCCATTCCTGGTCCTGCCCTGCACAGACCTGCACCCACCCGTGGAGTGAAATGATGTAGAAAACTAATGATGTGCAACTATGGGGAATGCTCTGGGCCCTCCCTCTTCTCTCTGTCTTTGTTTAAAAAAACCAAAAAAAAACCCCTAAAAAACAATGAAAATAAATCTTAAAAAAAAAAGAAGAGCGCCATAGAGAGGAGGATGCCAAGGGTACATCCAGGGAACCAGACAGCCACATCCTGCTTTTCTCTCGGCTCTCTGCCTGGGACTCAGCCTCTCCACCTCCTTCCACCATCTGTGAAAGCTGCTGGAGCTGGCTTAGCCTCTTCCCACTTCACAGGACTATCCCAAGATTCACTGTGCTTGGAGCTCCTTGAAATGTGGGCTTGTAACAATTCAAGAAACCTTTCTTGACACATAATGCCCATTAAACCAGATATTTGCAGTCCTTTGTGAAGATGTTCACCCTTCATGTTTTTCACATTTCATACTCTTTATTCCAGTCATACAGTGATAGTCACATGAGGGGGCATCAAAGAGCTGCCTGATGCAGCAGAGGCCTCTTGAGAGCTTTCCTCTCTGCCAGGGTCCTCTGCCTCTGTTTGTCCAATCACTTTCTGGTAGAGTAATGGGCCCCCAGTGGGTCCTGGTAAGCCTGTATGTCTGGGGAACTAAGTGCTCTAGCTCCTTGGTGATTTGCAATAGAGAACCAGGAACCCTTCCGAGCCTTGGCCAAGTTCAACTCGTACTCTTTTCATCTGAGTTGACCAGCAGTCCTCTCCTTAGCAACTGCAGGTGAATATTCACTGAGTTCTCTTTACCCATAGTATAGTTTACTTGGGGAACATCAGCTTTCATGGCTATAAAATGAAGAGATAGTACTATGTTATTTCAAAGGTCAACTTGAGGTGGACAAGTACTAGCCTGTAATCTTTTCTTAAGACATATTCTGTACTGAAAGTGCGTAAGTAGGCCACAGGGATTATTTTCAGTGTCTCCATTTTACAACTGAGGTCTCTGACATCCAGAGATGTTAATCAGCTCTCCCAAGTTTAAATCAGAGAGGAGAACCAGGCCCCTAGCTCTTGGTGAGGCTCTTTGCTCTCCTATATGCTGAGAAATTGATCTTCAGCTAGAAGGTTTTTCATATTACGGTCTTTGAAAAAGAACCTAAACTCTTCAATATAGATCTCAGGGTTCTTGGATTTCTGGGAAAGCACTCTGGACAACTCTTTCTTATGCACTTTCACTTGTGTTTTATTTGGGAAATCATGATAAGTTAGAAGAAAAGGATTGATTTCATAGTATAGGTCTTTGTACTTTGCAAACCTAGGTGTTGTTCTACTGTACATCATGTTAAACCATGTTGTGGATTACTTCTACTTCTAAATTAACTTGTTCTGGTAATTCTGACCCTGTGTACTGACATGAACTTATACTTATAGGTGATTATGTGATGACATAATACCTTGTGCCCAAGAGCCTATTCTTTGAAGTACCTGTCTTTTTCCTGGCAGTTAATAGACAGTTCTTCTTTGTTGAAAGCAAGATCTCTGTCCTGTAGCTGATCGTACAGCCTTGTGGGAACCATCATAGTTAACCAGTCTGGAGGAGACAGACATTTACAGTGACTGATTAACTTATTATTAATATTTTTCACAAGTGATAATTTTTCTGGGAGGGCATAACAAAAATAAGGCAAATGAAGATGAAATCACATTTGTTCTGTGGTATGCAAAACAGGATAAAGATAATCCCTCCCCACTCCCACAAAAAAAAATGTGTTTTGGACAAAAGATCTATGATCATAATGATTAGGGCTATTTTAATAAAAGTCTAAAGTCCTGACCATCTGTATTTTAATAAAGTTCTTGTGGTATACTTTATATTCATCCTCACTTTGAAAGCACTGGGCTAGTATATGTTGGGTGGAAATTAAAATAATAAGCTTGCAAGTAAACATTTAAAAATAACTGAAGTTATACCAGATTACACTATAGTGTTGTTGCTTTATATCATCAGGGAAGGTACCACCAGGTCCCTACAAAAATACCTACAATATTTTTTCTCTATAGCTCACAGATAGTAATATGTTGAATAAATCTATTCTGTCACCTCTCTTTTTATTAGGTGACAGAAACTTTGTGATTTCCAGAGCCTTTATTTTTCATTCATGATTCAATTTGTGGAAGGCAAGAATAAAATTGCTTAGAAATTTGAGCACTTAACATAGAATTGTAGATAGAATTGTAGACGCTATTACTCGAAGTGGCAATACAATAAATAAACATTAAAAAACAATGCAATTTTTATTGTTTATTTTAAAGAGAATAATTATGAAGTCAGACTGAAGTGTAGAAATGTATTCCATGGAGATACAAAATCTTTGCTTTTTGAGGCAGAGTAGAACCTGTTTTTTAATTTCTCACCTTGAGAACTGTAAGCAAGTAATCCTATATTTTGTTTTGTTTTTTTTTTTTTTGTTTTTTTTTTTTATCTTTTCACATTTATAGAGAGAAATTATCTTTTTGTCTTCAGTGCATAGTTATTTCTATTTTACTTTTTGACAGATAGAGAGAGAGATAGAGACAGAGACAGTTAGAGAACCAAACTGTGGGAACTCCCCAGTTCAGCACGTGGGTCCTGCCTGGGCCGGAGCCGGGATTCGATC
>PVKE010051678.1:0-10567 GCA_004027555.1 Craseonycteris thonglongyai | reverse complement strand
AAAAAAAAAAAAAAAAAAAAAAAAAAAAAAAAAAAAAAAAAAAAAAAAGAAAAGACTCTTAAAAGAAATTAAAGAAGACACAAAGAAATGGAAAGACATTCCATGCTCATGGATTGGAAGAATCAACATAGTTAAAATGTCCATACTCCCTAAAGCAATATACAGATTCAATGCCATTCCCATAAAAATTCCACAGTCATTCTTTCAATAAATAGATTAAAAAAAAAGTCATCAAATTTGTATGGAACCACAAAAGACCACGAATCGCAAAAGCTATCCTAAGAAAGAGGGATAAAGCTGGGGGCATCTCACTGCCTGACTTTTATCTGTACTACAAAGCCTCAGTAATCAAAACAGCTTGGTACTGGCAGAAAAACAGACCCATGGACCAATGGAACAGAATTGAAATCCCAGAAATAAACCCACAAATTTTTGGACAGATTATTTTTGATAAAGGAGCGAAAAATATACAGTGGGGAAAAGAAAGCCTCTTCAGTAAATGGTGCTGGGGGAATTGGAAAACCACATGCAAAAGTCTGAAGGTGAACTGCGATCTCTCACCATATACCAAAATTAACTCAAAATGGATTAAAGACCTCCAAATAAGAAAAGAAACAATAAATTGCATAGAAGAAAACATTGGCACTGAACTTATAGACCTGGGATTCAGGGAGGACTTCATGAATCTGACTTCAATGGCAAGGGAAGTAAAAGCACAAATAAACAAATGGAACCTTATCAAGCTAAAAAGCTTCTGTGCTGCAAAGGAAACCATCAACAAAGCAAAGAGGCAACCAACCAACTGTCTCTGATCTTTTGTTCTCTCTCCTGAAGATTGGGAGCTGCATTCTTACTGAGGCCTGACTGGTTAAGGTAAAAGCATCATTATTCATCTAGTTGTAAGGAGATTTATCCCTGATGATTCTGCAGGGTGACAGCTGCTATGGAGCCTAATTGGTCTTGTAATATTATCAGTGTAGAGGTGATTTCTTCCAGGGAGTTTTGGAGATTCTCAGAAAGGGTGTGAAGTAAGTCAGGGAGGTTCCTAGCCCTCTGGCCATAAGATCCAGGCAGCCAGTGATGCCTATGGCTATGCGCAGGGGAATGGCATGGATGGCCTGCTGGTATCTGACCAACTGGGTACTTGGAATGGGAGAGACTCTTGGGATGAGACTAGATTGAAGTTTGGGGTGAGGTAAATTAGAATGCAAGTTCCCATCCAGTTGGTGAACAAGCATATGTAGGTGTTAGTTCCACAGAGAAAGAGGGCTCCTGACTGAGTAAAGCAGATAGACAGGTGGATGGAAAATAAATGTAGGAGGAGTTGGACCTTTTAAGGAGAGCCTTTGTGGGGCTGAGACAGCCTTTTTTTTTAAAGATTTATTTTATTGATTTTTGAGAGAGAGAAACAGAGACAGAGAGAGACAGAGAAAAGGGGGAGGGCCCAGAGCAGTCCCCATAGTTGACAGCATTAGTTTTCCATATAGTTTCACTCCACGGGTGGGCACAGGGCTGCGCAGGGCAGGAACTGGGCTGGGAGCCTCCCACATAGGTCCGGGCAAGAACTGAACTGGGGGCACTCCCCAGTTCAGCATGTGGGTCCACCTGGGCCAGGGCTGCGATTTGATCCTAGGTCCCCTGGGCTTCAAAGCGAGCGCTTTACCCACTGAGCCATCCCAGCTTTCCCTGAGACAGCCCTTTAAGAGGGAGGAGACAGGAGCTGAAATGCATATATCCAGGTGTAGGGAGAAATAGAAGAATTAGTTCAAGTTGGAGGGGTCTTACCTGGGGAAGACAATGGCACTGTATAGTTAGTTCCCCCTGGGGGTCTAGGAGGTGGACAATGGATTCCCATGAATAGCCAAAGTCCCCCTGGAGATAGGTGTCCCGGGGGAGTGTGAGGAGTTGGTAGCAAAAGCAAAGGGGTATGGTGGAGGTGACTATGTGAATTTGTTCTGTGAGGGGTGGAAGTAACTGGCAAGCAGAGCAATCACATTGACCATTCATGTGTGTTTGCCCATTATCCAGTGGCCCACGGGGGTGCACAGAAAGAATACAGTGATAAGATTTCTAGAATTATGCTTAGAAGGTCTATGTGATCACAGAGAGGATGAGTTATAGCTGTATGGGAGCAAGAGATGATGGAATGAAAAAGGTGAAGGCGACTGCGAGGAGAAGAAAATTGCTCGGTAGAGCCTTTTCTGATGGGGGGTGGGGGGGACAACATGGAAGCACTTAGCTGGGCATCCAGTGTTCTGACTGGTAACCAGGATCTTCTTCCAGGATTCAGGAGAGTCGGAGCTTAGCTGGTCTGAGAGGTGAGCACAAGTACTGGAGAGGGGACTGGGGTGCAGTTTCAAATTTCCGGGAGCCTCGGTGGTCCACGCTTTCAACCTAGAAAAATGAAACCATGGGGCATGGCCCAAGAGTTTAGCAGTTGTAGGGGTAACTATGGAGCACCTGAAAGGGTCCAGTCCATTGTGGCTGAAGATCAGTGTGGTGTAAGGCTTAATAAAACCCAGTCTCCAGGGAGAGAGCTGAGTCCCCTTTTGAGTCCCTTTGGAGGGCTGGTGGAGAACCTGGTCAGTGTGCTCGCAGAGGAGCTGTCGGACTAGGCTGAGGGTAGGAATATAGTCCCCAATCAGGGAGGATCGAGTGGGAAGGTTTCCAAGTAGGAAGGGGCTGCCATACAGGAGTTTGAAGGGACTTAGAAAATTAGGAGCGTGAGGGAGAGCATGGATATGAGAAAGGGCAACAGGGAGAAGTCCAGGGGCTTTGTGTCTCCAGGGAGAGTTTAGAACAGGTAGTGCCACACATGAGTATGAATAGAAAGAAAAGGATAAGAGTGAGGTCAATAGTCAGAGGGCAATAGACAGAGCTGTATATTCTGCTGGACTATAATGATGTAAATCACTGTCATAGTTGGGAGTCTAAATCTAGTTCCTTGTGGTGCCTAGTCTGATGAGGCTTTTGGGGTAAAAAGACATTTAAGGACCATGGCTGTACTCTAGGACATAGAAGTAGACAGTTTTTCCACAGATGAGAAACCATTCAGCAGGCACCTTGGCATGTGCGTTAGCATAGCTGATCGTGACTGTGGAGCTGCAATTCAGAGCTCCATCAGCTGAGCCATTAAGACAATGGTTAATACAGCCAGTAAATATCATACAATCTTTGTGGGGCTCATACTAGAAATCTTGGGAGAAAACATGGCTCTGTCTTTTGTGGTGACCATGAGAACCCAATTATAACTGTCAGAATAAGAAATAGGCTTATTAATAAGTTGGCTTTATATAAGGGGTTTGTATTTTGCCTAAATATCTATGTCTTATTAAGCTTATTGACTTATTTTAGTTTGACAGTGGTTACAGTGCTCAGGAGCAGTCCAAAGCAATGGGCAGTAATTGGAGGCAGGGCTTAGCGATGCCCCGAGAAAACTTTTCTAGGTCTTTTTAAAGTCTGATTATCTTGTCCTACAATTTGTCTAAAGTATAAGCTATTGGTAAGAAACAGACTAAATATCAGCCCAAGTCCAGGGGCTCTATTTCTCCCTACAATCAAGCAGGTTCTAGAAAATAGGTCCAGAGTGAGCAGCTGAGACAGAGTAAATAGTTCTATTATTAGTTATAAAATGAAGAGGCTTATCTGCCACGTCAAGGGTCACCCATGTATTTTTTTCCCATTACTATAGCGGTCTCTTGGGGAGCTGCTGGGCACCCCAGACCCTGTCAGTCAACTACAGACATTTGAGGAGCAGTTGGTCCCTGCTCCCTTCAGAACAGGGGACAATCCCTCTTTTAGTGCCTTTTTGTTTTGCACAAGCTCATGGCTGCTTTGAAGGAGTAGGGCCCTCCTTATTCCAGAGGTCTGGGTTTCTGCACCCAAAGCAGTTTCCTTGACGTGGTATTCCTCTTTTGGGGTTGCTGGAATGGCCCTGAGGTGACTTAGGTTTTGGCCCATCTATGATTATGGCCAAAAGTCTGGCCTTTACCTGATCTTGTCTCTGATCACACTGTTCCCTCTTTTCTAGTTATCCCTGTTCTCAGTTGCTAAAGACATTGAAACAAATTTCCTGGCCTTAAGATTTGAACCTTCTTATTAGGAATGTTATAAATAATGGGTTCAAATAATTGTAATACCCTGCCAGGAGAGGGAAAACATTAAGCCAAGTATAAAATCATTTTGATGAGATATAGAATCTTTGCTTTTTTTCAGGCATAAAACCTTTTAATTTCAGTAGCAGACAGTTTAAGAAACCCTTGTCTAATTTACTGATAACTGAAAAGCAAAAACTAGCATTTCCATTGGTAATTTATAAACATATTTTGTGACCTTTAGAAGCATGAGTTTTGTTTAGCACTACCATATATAACATAACCATTTCTGAAAATGTTTATAAATAACTTTTTATCTTTTAAACACTGGTGAAAACAGAAAGGACTTCAAAAACTTAAATCAGCCTTGGAGGTAGAGATATTATTTCATGTATAAAACATATATAGATATCAGATCATATACATAAATATGTGTCAACAATTGCAAAAAAAAAAATATTTTATTTGTTTCCCTGTAGTTCTAAGGGTCTGGAACAAAAGAAGGGGAGGGGCCTGGCGAGAGAGTCTAGTAACTTGTTTTCAAATGTGCTCGTTTTTGAAAGTACCTCTTTTTTTCCTTCAGTTATGTCCATCAGGTTGTATCCTTTTGGAGACCTTGAAAAGTTATTGAGAATCAGAAAAACCTTAAAAAGATTTTAGATAATGCCAGGAATAGGGGAGCAGGGGGTCCCCAGTCTTGGCAGCTGCTGGGACATACCTTGACTGTCCCTTCCTGAATGGGAACAAGTGCGTGGGGGAGAGGGGAAAGTTAAAGCAGGCAAAGAAGCAGGAGTAGGTGGAGAGGCAGGTGAGGAGGGAGCAGGAAAGGTTTCTGAAGTTTCTAGGTCGCCATTGTCCTCTGAGGATGAAGGGACAGAGGGGGACGATGAAGAGACAGAGGGAGCAGATGCATAGGGTGGAGGGAGAGGCAGAGGTCCCAAATCCCTTGGGTCTACAGGGCAGGTTCCTCAGGAGTAGGGGTTGGTGCAGGTTTTGAACGGGTCAAGAGAATTTGGAAGGTAGAGCAAGATTCACAGAGAGAGTGTGGAGTGTGAAGGGTGAAGGTAGATCAGGGGGTTCCGGGAAGAGAAGGAACCAGAGTTGGGAGCGTCCTGAGGAAGTATGGGGTAGAATCAGGTTGTGGGGTGTAGGAAGGAGCAGAAGTCAGAGGAGAACTGTGATTGGTTAGATCAAGATTTGGGGTCAGATGAGAGGAGGGCTCAGAGTGAGCCAGGAAGATCAGAATGGTGGAGTAGAATTGGCAGAGTGAAGGAAGAGAGTGAAGAGCAAAGAAAGCTGGAACGTAGGGAATTTTTTACCACTTTCCATTGTGGCAACATAAGTTATGAAAGTCCAAAATATCAGTTTTGTTGTCTAATTCATATTGGGGCAAGGCGGTACTGTGAAAGAATCTAAGGCCTTTCAGCCTGGTTTCTGAAGGAAGAGAATAGGTGGGCACCATATCTGAGTGTGGGATGTGAATGCGGGTGAGTAGAACAAAACCCAGGAGGAGAAGGACAAAGGGAAGAAACATCCCAATTCCTGATGTCAATCTCTGGACCGGAAGAAGGATCAGTCCCAGGGCAGGTGACCCTGCGCTGAGAAAGTCTGGGGCCGAAGCTGGAGGATTCCCCTGGCCTACCGGTAGGACTTTTCCAAAGGGCCAAAAGACAGACAGGAAACAGCTGGGGACCTGGAGGATCCTAGGAATGTCTGCTCACCCAAAGGAATGTGAATTAGGCTGGTGCTGACTACAAGGTGTACAATGGACAGGAGGAAGTTCCTGGGTATAGGTCCTTTCAGCAGGTTCAGGAGGGAGACCAAGGAGCAGATCAAGTCCCAAGAGAGAGAGAGTGGGTGACCCAGTTGTCACTTGGTCAAAACTCCTCCCAGGTTTTGGCACCAATATGTAAGGTTTCTCTGAAGAAGGACCATAATGAGTTCTGGTTTAGAGAGAGAGTTTATTAGAAATGGCTGAGAAATGGCTGGGCTGACACCGAAAGAGGGAAAGCTGGCGTTGGCCCCTTCTGGGGTCTGGAAGAGCTTTTTATATGCGGGTATCAGAAGAACCAGAAAGGGGAGTGGAGGAAGGGGGTCATAAAGAATTAGCATCTAGGTTGGGTATGTTTAGTGGATAATCTGGTGCCAAATCTCAACCTCCTCTGGGTGGAGAAGAAAGTCCTTGCAGGCTTTTCTCTTCAGGGAGGTACCTGGGGCTGATGCTTTGTTCTGTTTTTTTCCTCTTCCCACCATCTCACCCTTCAGCCCTAACAGATACAACATTCATTTATGATCAAAACACTTAATAAAATGGGTATAGAAAGAAAATACCTCAACATAATAGATGCCATATATGAAAAACCCTCAGTGAATGTCATACTGAATGGGGAAAAACTGAAACCTTTTCTTCTAAAAGCAGGAACAAGACAGGGATATCTCCTGTCACCACTGCTATTCAACATAGTGCTGAAAGTTCTAGCCCAAGCCATTAGGCAGGAAAAATAAATTAAAGGCATCCAAATTGGAAACGAAGAAGTTAAACTGCCAGTTTTCAGATAATATGATGATCCTTTATGTAGAAAACCCCAAAGACTCCACCAGAAAACTGTTAGCAATAATAAATGATTACAGTAAAGTTGCAGGATACAAAATCAATGTACAAAAATCCACAGCATTTTTATATACAAACAAATGAGCTTCAGAAAAAGAAAGAGAAAAATGATACCATTTGCGATCAAAACAAAAATAAAATACTTAGGAATATACTTAACAAAGAATGTGAAGGACTTATACATGGAAAATTAGAAGACACTATTAAGAGAAATTGAAGAAGATACAAAGAAATGGAAGGATATTCCATGTTCATGGATTGGAAGAATCAACATAGTTAAAATGGCCATATTACCCAAAGCAATATACAGATTTAATGTAATTCATATCAAAATCTCACAGACATTCTTTCAAGAAATAGATTTTTAAAAAATCATCAGATTCATATGGAACCACAAAAGGACTGCAAATTGCCAAAGCAAACCTCAGAAAAGCAAAATAAGGCTGGAGGCATCATGCTCCCTGACTTCAGTCTATACTACAAAGTGTCAGTAATCAAAACAGCTTGGTATTGGCAGAGAAACAGATATACAGACCCATGGAACAGAATTGAAAACCCAGAAATAAACCCACAAATATATGGACAGATAGATAATCTTCGACAAAAGAGCAAAAAATATACAATGGGAAAAAAAAGCCTCTTCAGTAAATGGTGCTGGGAAAATTGAAAAACCACATGCAAAAGAATGAATCTGGATTGTGAACTGTCACCAAAAACCAAAGTTAACTCAAAGTGAATTAAGGACCTCCACATAAAATCCAAAACTATAAAGTCCATAGAAGAAGGCATTAGCACTGAATTTATAGACCTTGGGCTTAAAGAGCACTTTATGAACTTGACCCCTAAAACAAGGGAAGTAAAAGCAAAAATAAATGAATAGGACTGTATCAAACTAAAAAGCTTCTACATAGCAAAGGATATCGTCAACAAATTAAAAAAGAAACCAACCGAATGGGAGAAAATATTTGCAAACAATGACTCTGATAAGGGGCTAATATCTAAAATATATAAAGAACTCATACAACTCAACAACAGAAAAACAAACGATCCAATTAAAAAACGGGCAAAAGACCTAAACAGGCACTTCTCTCCTGAAGACATACAAACAGCCAAGAGATACATGAAAAAGTGCTCAACACCACTAGCAATTAGGGAAATGCAAATTAAAACCACAATACGATACCAACTCACACCTGTATGAATGGCTATACTCAACAAGACAAGGAATAACAAGTGCCGGAGAGGCTGTGAACAAAAAGGAACCCTCATACACTGCTTGTGGGAATGTGAATTGGTACGACCACTGTGGAAAGCAGTGCGGAGATTTCTCAAAAATCTAGGAATGGAATTGCCGTATGACTCAGCAATCCCTCCCTGGGCATCTACTCAAGAAAACCTGAAAACCTTAATCTGCAAAGATATACATACCACAATGTTTATAACAGCACTGTTCACAGTGGCCAAGTCGTGGAATCAACCAAAGTGTCCTGTGATAGATGATTAGATAAAGAAGTTGTGGTACACTTATACAATCGAAGACTACTCCATTCCAATAAGAAAAGATGAAATACAGCACTTTGTGACAACATGGACAGACCTTGAAAACATCTTATTAAGCGAACTAAGTCAGAATGAAAGAATCAGGAAACATATGGCCTCACTTATAGGTGGAATATAAAACTGAGGAAAACAAAGAAACAAAGACTCATGGACATAGTCAATAGTTCAGTGCAGGGGTGTCAAACTCAAAACACGGGCCATTTGGTGCAACAGGCAAGATTCACACGGGCCACATCACCTTTACAAACGTCACCGGAACTGAGTCAGCGCATTTATACACGCCCACAGGCCCCCAGAAAAGGCACTGGGCCATGTGTATACTCGTCTTCAGTAGTTAAAGAGCTAACGAGGGAATTGTGTGTGCAGTATTGCCTCGATCTCCCCTAAGCGCTATTTTCTTCATAACAATTTTTTCTATTTTCATTTTATTTCAGAGCATCGTGGGCCACAAAAAATTACCTCCCCGGGCAGCCAGTTTGACACCCCTGGTTTAGTGGTTACTTGAGGGTAAGGGGGGAGGTAAATGGGTGGGTGGGGGGAATCAAACATATGGTAATGGAAAGTGAGCTGATTCTGGGTGGTGAGCACATAATTCGATGTGTAGACAATGAAATGTAGAATTGTACACTTGGAAACAATGTAGTTGATATCAATCAATGTCACCCCAATAAATTTAACAATTAAAAAAAAGAAAAAAGAATAATAACTTCTGTCATTCCCATAACAGCAAATGCATAGAAAGTGAGAAATAACATGTTTAACTGCTTCTCCCATTCTAGGGGAAGCACATAAAAATCCAGAATAGGTGTCTATAATTACGTAGAACAGGGAGTATTTTTAAAGGAAGGGATATGAGTAATATCCATCTGCAAAGTTACAGGGGGCCAGGACTATAAAGCATGACTGACATTTGATTTAAGATATCTCTTCCCTACAAATTAACAGGTAAATGACTGAGGACAAAAGGTTGAAATCTCCCTGAGTGTCCTTTGTCTCCCCAGTTTAGCATTTTAGAACTCTGCAAAGGACCTATAGCCCTTCAGGTGCCTTGCACACCAGTCATGGCTTTCTGGGTGGCCCAGGCAGATGGCCAATGTTGTAAAGAAATAACTGATACACCTGCACCTGTATCTAGGAGACCCTCAAATTGTTTGCCTTCGATCCAAAGAGTCAAATTAGGCCTTTTAAAATCTACTCTTTGAACCCAAAAACATCAGAAGACCTAAAAACCCAATTCCCTTGGGCTGGGAAGATTGACTTTTCCCCAGTTCCTTTGAATAATTCTGTATTGTGATGTATATATTACCTTAATCTCCCCAGTATAATCTGAATCTACTACCCCAGGCTACACTTGGAATCCTTTTAAATTCCAGCTGCTTTTACTCAAAATTAGCCCCACTGTCCCTGGAGACAAAGGACCAAATACTCTCATAGAAATGGCCTGAGGCCCCATATCCGGAGTTAATAAGTATTTGGTGGTGGGACTGAGGTCCAGTCCTGCACTCCCCAGGGTAGCCCGACAGAGCTGTTGGATGGTCTGGCAGGGTGATTGGAAGGGATTACTACAGGGGATGTTTATGATAATGCCCCCATTATTTGCCAGGGCTGGGGCAGGCCTGCTGAAAGTTTCCCCACAGTGGCTGTCCTTAAGCATCAGCTTGAGATCTGCATTCATTAGCCCAATGTTTACCCCTGTGGCAGTGAGGGGCAAATTCCAGGAGTTCTAATCACCAGGCCTCACTGCTGTGGGGGTGCAGAAGTAAACACAATTGAAGCCCACCTTGTTGTGAACATTCTCCAGAGAAACCTTGCTGACCACAGTGAAAGCACCCTTCTGCAAGCCTGCAACTCCAGACCAGCTCAGAGAGAGTCCCTTGATTTGCCCCAAAAGTATATATATATTTTATTCTTAAATTCATTGGGTGACATTAAATGGTAATAATTAGATAGTTTCTGATGTACAAGTCCGTATCACATCACCCATGCATCGCATTATGTGCCCACCACCCAGAATCAGCTCCCCTTCCACCACCATATATCCGGTGCCCATTCCCACTCCCCCCGCCACTCTCCCTCCTCCTTCCTCCCCCTCCCCTCAAGTAAGCACCAAACTATTGAGTGTGTCCATAATGCTGGTGCCCACTCCCACCTCCCCTCCCACTCTCCCTCCCCACTCCCCCCTGCCCCCCTTCCCTCAGGTAATCTCCAAGTTATTGTGTCCATAAGCCTTTCTTTCCTTGTTCCTTTCAGTTTTATATTCCACCTATAAGTGAGGTCATATGTTTTCTGATTCTTTTAGTCT
>PVKE010051677.1:0-10567 GCA_004027555.1 Craseonycteris thonglongyai | reverse complement strand
CCCTGCGCTATTTGGCCCCTGACTTGAGGGGGCATGCCTCCCATGTGGGATGTCCCCCACCCAGTTCCCACCCTGCACAGCCCCTGCCCACCTGTATAGAATGAAACCATGTCAAAACTGATGATGTGCAACTATGGAGACTGCTCTGGGCCCTCCCCCTTCTCTCTGCCTCTCTCTGTCTCTGTCAAAAAACAATAAAATAAATCTAAAAAAATAAAAAATAAAGATCTAGCATCTTTCAGAGGAGCTGAGCCTGTATTTTATTTTTAAAGACTTTTGTCTTCAGGGGGTCTTATGATGCCCCAAAACAGCCACCTTATCAGGTTATTGACACTAACTGAGCTCATAGTAAGAACATGATCTAAATAAGACAGTTTCCTATGTGTTCACTTCCCATTGTGAGCCTGTTCATTTTGCTAAAAGAAAACCTCCAATCCACAACTATAGCCTTTACTTCTCATTCCAATCATCTAAACAAGAGCTTGTTCTGTATCTCTTTGCAATTGGAAGATATATATTCATTAATATTTTCTTGATCTCTCGTTCTATTCTTCTCCACCTTGCCAGTTAGTTTTTCTACAAATAAACCTCTTAACTCTATCCAAGTAGCAAATAAACAGAATTCATTTTTGTCAGATGAGGCCCATAAGGTTCAATGGATCTATTTGGAATGTGTTAGGCTATTTGTTAGCTACGGTGAGCTACAATAAATTTTTGTATGCAAAAAAAAAAAAAAAAAGAAAAGAAAAAAAAGAAAGAAAAGTTGTCTTTTGCTCTAAGATTGGGAAATGTTTTCTGAAGTTAAATTAGGGACTGTAAATGTGGGGTTTATGTTTGGTTTTGTTGTATGCAATCCTGATGGATAAGAAAGAATAAAGATGTTAATGAAGGCTAACTTTGGACAGAGGATGTAGAAATGACTATTTTCTTATTTTATCCTTCTACATTTTCCCTGGGAAGACTAAATTGCTTCTCTTTGAAAAAGCCAGAAATCAGTTCCCTAAAACACTAATTTATTGTCTTAGTAAAGGGGTTCTCAACCCTGGCTACTCATTAATTCATCTTAAAACTTGTTTTAATGCCATACCTGAAACAAAATACAGAAATTCAAGTTTGATTGACCTGGGCATCATTAGTGTTTAAAAATGTCCCCGGTAATTCTAATTTGCAGCCAAGCTCAAAAGTCAGTCAATGAGGTGATGTGCTGCCTTATCTAAATATCTCTTCAATCTCTTAGTAAGCTCCCTGATTTCAGCATATGTTATTCCTTATGAAACATTAATATTTATTGTTAGAATGAAGGTAATAAGGAAGATAAGAAGGGAAAGACATGACCTATGATCTGAACTTTGCAATCCTGTGATATAATTGTGATCAGAGACTCAGTTGGTTTATTTTTGAGTATTATATTTCAGTGTCATACATTTATTATCAGCCTAAAGCTAAATTTCAATGCCTATCTTTACTACAGTAACTAGAAATTTTATATCCTTGACTGGAATTTTCCAAGACTCAGTCTGTTCAATGAATAGGTGGTTGGCCATATGCCACAGGAATCTGCTGCCCCCTGGAGGGTACTATGCTATTACAGATGAAAACAGCGTTTCCCGCTATATAGTCCAAGGCACACGAGAAGTTATGAAACAAAATGTGAAACAAAACAAAAAGGTTTCATGAGCAAATCATTTGGAAAATGGTACACTATCTCCGTGTAGGGAAGTCACAATGCAAATTAGCAAAATAAAGACTAAGTTCTACAATAAATTTGTTTCCCAAACTAATTGCACCATTTTCTTTCCTACCTAAGTTTTGTTAATATTTGGAAAACTAATGTTATACAAATAATATTTTTTATAAAGATGTAATTTTATTGGATTTTTTTTTTGAGAGACAGACAGAAAGAGACAGAAGGGGGAGGTCCCAGAGCTGTCTCCATAGTTCTATGTCATTAGTTTTCGACATAGTTTCATTCCACAGGTGGGTGTGGGGCTGCACAGGGTAGGAACCAGGCCGGGGGCTTCCCACAAAGGCCCTGGCAAGAACTGAACTGGAGTCACACCCCAGTATAGCATATGGGTGTGCACAGGCCGGGGCCAGGATTTGATCCTCAGACCCCGAAGCTGCAAAGTAAGCACTCAACCTGCTAAGCCATCCCAGCATCCCCAAATAATATTTTTTATAAATAACATTTTAGGTTTAGAGAAAATGAAGGAAAAAACTTAAAGTTTTTTTTTTGAGATAATATTTTTATGAAGTACTTTATTAAAAAAAATTTTTTTCAGTTACATTGACATTCAATGCTATTTTATATTAGTTTCAGGTGTACAGAATAGTGGCTAGACATTTATATAATTTATGCAGTAATCCCTCCCTGAGTAGTCTAGTACCCACCTGGCATTATACATAATTGTTGCAACATTTTTTACTATATCCCCTATGCTTTACTTTACAACCCCATGACTATTTTTTAACTACCAATTTATGTTTCTTAATCCCTTCACCTTTTTCATCCAGTTCCACGAGTCCTCCCCTTGGCAACCAAGCATCAGTTTGTTCTCTGTATTTATGAGTCTGTTTCTGTTTTGTTTGTTTATTTTGTTCTTTAGATTCCACATATAAGTGAGATCATATGGTATTTGCCTTTCTCAGTCTAACTTATTTCACTTAGCATAATATTCTGTAGGTCCATCCAAGTTGTTGCAAATGGTAATATTTCATTTTTTATGACCAAGTAATACTCCATCGTATATATGTACCGCATCTTTGTATCCAATTGTCTATTAACAGGCACTTGAGTTGTTCCCATATCTTGTCTATTGTAAATAGTGCCATTTTATGAACATAGGGGTGCATATCTTTTCAAATCAGTTTTCTGGATCTCTTTGGGTAAATATCCAGAAGTGGAATTACTGGGTCCAAAGGTAGTTAAATTTTTAATTTTTTGAGGAACCTCCAAATCAATGTTCATAGTGGCTGCATCAATTTGCAATCCTACCGACAGTATAAAAGGGTTCCCTTTTCTCTTCATCCTCACCAACACTGATTGTTCATTGATTTAGTGATAATAGTTATGCTGGCAGGAGGGAAGTAGTATCTCACTGTGGTTTTAATTTGCATTTCTCTGATGATTAGTGATGTTGAGAGTCTTTTCATATGTCTGTTGGCTATCTGTAAATGTCCTCTTTGGAGAAATGTCTTTTCATGTCCACTGCCTATTTTTTAATTAGATTTTGTTGTTGTTGTAGAGTTGTATGAGTTTTTAATAAATTCTGGATATTAATCCCTTATCAGATATATCATTGGAGAATATAATCTCCCATTCAATAGGATGTTTGTTTGTTTGTTTTGTTATGTTGATCATTTTCTTTGCTGTGCAAAAACTTCTTAGTTTTTTTTTTATTGTTAAATTTATTGGGGTGACATTGATTGGCAACAATCAATGCATTGCATTATGTGCTCACCACCCAGAATCAGCCCTCCCTCCATCACCATATATCCGGTGCCCACTACCACCTCCCTCCCCACCCCACCCCCTTCACTCAGGTAACCACCAAACTATTGAGTGAAAACTTCTTAGTTTGATGTTGTCCCATTTGTTTGTTTTTGTTTCTCTTGCCCAAGGTTATATACCAGTAGAAATATTACTAAGGGTAATATCTGAGAGTTTACTGCCTATGTTTTTTTTCTAGGAGTTTTATGGTTTCAGTCTTACATTTAAGTCTTTACTCTATTTTGAGTTTATTCTCATATATGACATAAGAAAGTGGTCTAGTTTCATTTATTTTTGTATGTATCTGTCCAATTTTCCCAGCACCATTTACTGAAGAGACTGTCTTTTACCCCTTCTTTGTCATAAATTAATTGACTATATAAGAATGTGTTTATTTCTGAGCTCTCTCTTCTCTTCCATTGATCCATGTGTTTGTTTTTATTCCCATATCATGCTGTTTTGATTACTATAGACTTGTAGTACAGTTTCATATCAGGTAGCACAATGCCTCCAATTTTCTTTTTCTTTCTCAAGATTGCTGTGGCTACTTGAGGTCTTTTGTGGTTCCATATAAATTTTAAGATCATTTGTTGTAGTTCTGTGGAAATTGCCATTGGTATTTTAATAGGGGTTGCATTGATTCTATAGATTGCTTTGGGTAGTATGGACATTTTAACAATGTTAATTTTTCCTATCCATGAACACAGTATATGCTTCCATTTATTTGGAATCAGTATCTTCTTCAATTTATTTCTTCAGTGTCTTATAGTTTTCTAAGTACAGGTCTTTTACCTCTTTGGTTAAATTTATTCCTAGGTGTTTTTTGTTATTGTTGTTTGTTTGTTTGTTTTAATGCAATTGTTTTCTTGATTTCTATGACAGTTCATTATTTGTGTATAAAAATGCAACCAATTTCTGAATATTAACTTTGTATCTTGCTACTTTACATAATTCATTTATCAGCTTTAATAGGTTTTTTTGTGTGTGGAATCTTTAGGGTTCTCTTTATATAGTATACATGTCATCTACAAATAATGATAGTTTTACTTCTTTCTTTCTAATTTGGATGCTTTTTATTTTTTCTTCTTGTCTGATTGATGTGGTTAGAACTTCCAAAACTGTTGAGTGAAAGTGATGAAAGTGGACATCCTTGTCTCCTTCCTGATTTTAAGAAGAACGCTTTTAGCTTTACCCTGTTGAGTATGATTTTAGCTGTGGGTTTGTTGTGTTTGGCCTTTATTATGATGAAGTATGTTCCCTCTATTATCACTTTGCTGAGAATTTTGTTTTTTTTTAATCATAAATGGATGATGGATTTTTTTTAAAGATTTATTTTTATTGTTTTTTGACAGAGAGAGAGAGAGAGAGAGAGAGAGAGAGAGAGAGAGAGAGAGAAGGGGAAGGGCCCAGAGCAGTCTCCATAGTTGACAGCATTAGTTTTCCATATAGTTTCACTCCACAGGTGGGCAGGGGGCTGCACAAGGCAGGAACCGGGCCAGGAGCCTCCCGCATAGGCCCCAGACCTGAACTGGGGGCACACTCCCATTCAGCATATGGGTCCACATGGGCTGGGGCTGAGATTTGATCCTCAGGCTCCGGGGCTGCAAATCGAGCGCTTAACCTGCCGAGCCATCCCAGCTTCCCTGAATAATGGATTATATCAAGCACTTTTTCTGCTATTGATATGATCATATGATTTCTATGTTTAATTTTATTTATGTGGTGTATCATGTTAACTGATTTGAAGATATTGAACCAACTTTGTATCCCAGGAATAAATCTCGCTTAATCACGGGGTAAGTTCATAAAGTATGCATTAAAATGAAAATATCCCACATTCATGCAATGACATTTTGTCTAGAGATATACTATTGGATATGGCGGTGTGATGTGCTATGCAATAATATTCATGTTTATCTAATGTACCAGGAATCATATTAGATCAAAAATGTATGTATAGTAAGAGGCTAGGAATAATGGGTTTCTACCCAGAAGTTGAATAACTACAGGTTTAAATCCCTTGTTTGCAATTTACAGCTGTGTTTTTCTCTGGCTAGGAAGAGAGCACATTTAATAGAAATAAAAATATTTTCAGGCAAGAGGCTTTTGTGTTATTCTTTTGTGTCACTAACTTAGTCATCCTTGCCAATTAAATACAATTATCAGGTGTTAAAGGAAGACATACAGAACTGTTGTAACTATTCAATGAAATACTACATATGAAAGATGATTGCTGAGCAGAGATTAGACCAAATTAAAGAGTCATGGAGTCAGCATGGGAGGAAGCTAAAACTGGAAGAACTAAAGAGATCAACCATCCTGTCCCAATTTGCCAGTAACTGTCCCAGTTTTAACACTAAAGCCCTACATTGGTGTAACTCCTTAGTACTGGGCAAACTAAGATGGTTGGTCACTCTTACTCAGAACCTAGATTACCCCAAGAAAAAACAAGTAGTGAGAACACAGATACAGAATATAGGAACATTAGGAAGGATGGTCCTGAAATTGATGAATATTTCTCAGGCAAACAGAAAACCAGTTTCAGAGTGTGAGTGGAGGCAAGCCCACAGGTGGAGGTCAGTGGACACACTTGACTCAACTGAGGAAAACTCAAGGTGTTATACATATAGCTCTATACAGGAGAAATTTTACAACTTCTTGAATAACTGTGGTGATAAGACTAAAGTAAACAGTGAGGAAGGGATTGGCTCTTCAATGAATAATGTCAGGACAATTATTAACCACATGACAAAAGAAAACATTCCTTACTTTATACACTACACAAGAGTTAGCAACATAGAAGCCCAAATGTGGAAGTAAAAACTTTAAACATAGGAGAATAAAGGGGAAATGCTCAATGAAGGATTTCTTAAATAAGCTATAAAAAGAGAAAGATTGATAAGTTGACTACATTACAATAAAAAGGTCCCTCATTAACATAATGAAGAACCAAGCCATAAACTGGGGAACAATATTTGCAATGCAGTGCAAAGTGCTTGCATCAAGAATATAAAAAAACAAAACACAACAATGCAACAAGGAAAATGTCAGCAATTCAATAGACACAGGAGAGGAAAGGGCAATCAGGAAAGAAACTTGTGTGCTAAAATCAATTTTAATAAACTCAGTTTTACTATTAATCAGAAAAATGCAAATTGAATAACGATGAGATAACATTTTACACCAAGCAGATTGTCAGAAATTTAAAAGTCTGACAATACCAAGTGTTGATGAGAATGTGAAGCAACAGAAATTCTCTTACACTGCTGGTTAGGGTGTAAATTGGTACAACTTTAAAGATCAAATTCTTGTTATAGATGTTTTAAAAGTACATACTCTAGCACTATTTTCTAGGCAGGTAGCCTAGAAAAACTATCTCGTGTGCACACGGGGTCAGGTGCAAGAGTGTCCATTGTGCCATGGCTTGCAAGAGCAAGAGACCAGAAAAAAAAACCCAATGTCTGTCAGCTATGAAATAAATTGTGGTGTAATCCAGTCACTGGATTCCTGTCACACAGGAGTTAAAATACGTGATGAAAGCTAATGAGCAGTTTGAATAAATCTGAAACACATAATATTGAACTAGAAAAGGTAATTTGCAGAAGGATTTATTCAGTATAGTATCTATATCAAAGATAAAAATGCAATGTTATAAATTTTACCAGTACACAAATAAGTAATCATAATATAAAAACAGTCACAGAGGTAATAAACCAGATAATGGTTGCTTCTGAGGAGAAAAAGATGGAAGTAGAATCTATTATGTTTTACTTTTAAACTATCTGAAGCAAATATAGCAAAATGTTAAGAGTTGCCAAAATCAGGTGATACATGAGTTATTTTGTTCTCTATACTTCTCTCTATGCCTTGAATATTTTATTTTATAAAGACAGTAAAGCAAAAAAACCCCAAAAACGTTATTAACATTTAAATTAAGATAATTTCAAAATTACTATAAAATATTTTTAAAATAATGAAGCAAAAACATGATTTTAAGAATTGGTCAAGCAAAGTTTAAAATTATTTCCAAAGAACATGTTAAAGGCTGCACAGTGTCCTGACACATAGGAGTATTTCACTGCCACCCAGCCAACACTAGATGTCACTTTACTTCTTGTGTTTAGTTTAATCTGAGCATCCTCATTGGAATCAGATGAACTTGAGTATGTTTTATAATTTTTCCCTCCAGTTGATACAGAAAATGAGGAAAAATGAGAGTGCTCTCTGCTATATATCCATCCTGGAAGGCGAGGCATATGACTGCTTTGGTTCATCATTTTTATCCTCAACATCTTCTGCACATAATTAGATGGCAAAAATAGTGTTAGCTGAACCTGACAAAGGGCACAAGAAACTTTAACAGAAAATTTTTTAAAAGACTTATCTTATTGTTTGAGAGATGGTGAGAGAGAGAGAGAGACAGAGACAGAGAGAAACAGGGAGGGCCCCGAGCAGTCTCCATAGTTGTACATCATTAGTTGTTTTTGTTTTTTTCTTTAAAGATTTGTTTTTATTGTTTTTGACAGAGAAAGAAGAAGACAGAGAGAGACAGAGAGAAGGGGGAGGGCCCAGAGCAGTCTCCATAGTTGCATGTTAATAGTTTTCTACATATTTTTATTTCACAGGTGGGTGCAGGACTGCACAGGGCTGCGCAGGGCAGGAACCAGTTCAGGGACCTCCCACATGAGAAGCATACCCTGGTGAGGACCCAGTTGGGGGCACTCCCCAGTTCAGCATGTGGGTCCACACGGGGCCGGGGCCAGGACTTGATTCTTGGACCCCAGGGCTGCAAGACAAGCGCCCAACCCCTGAGCCATCCCGGCGTCCCCCATTAGTTATTTTGACATGATTTCATTCCACACAGATGGATGTGGGGCCACATGAGGTGGAACCGAACCAGGGGCCTCCTGCATGGGAAGTGAGAACCTTCACTGCTATCCTGATGGTTACCAGTTGCACCACAGTTCAGCGTGTGGGTTTGCACGGCTGGGGCCGGGATTCGATCCTCGGACCTTGAGGTTGCAAGGCAAGTGCTCAACCTGTTGAATTATCCCGGCATCCCTAAAGAAATGTTTAATATCACCAAAATGAATAAATTTACATTTGGAATAGTTTTTCTTTCAATGGCAGTTAGGTAGATAAGGGGTTTACTGAGCAGTGATTGTGGCTCTAGTCTCAAAACTCAATTTGTCGTCGAAGGGGAGGGGAGCATCGTGTCAGATCTTTCCATTTAAAATTGTATCACAAGTTTATTGGCACACTGGATCTTCTCTGAGGGAGGGCTCTTTAAATCAATAATCGTTATCCTTTTAGGGGATAAGCACTGTTGATGATCATGAAAACCAAAGGCTTTGTGAAAATTTTCACATACACACAAAAGATTTGTTTCACACAGTTTCTACAGATTTGCAGACTTCCTTAAAGCTCATCAAGAACCCCAGGTTAGGACCCCCTGCCTGAGTTAGGTGTTTTTCCCAAGCTTCTTACACTCTGCTTTTCCTCGGGCCATAACCAGACGTGCAGCCGAAGTGTGCACACATGACGCGGGCTAAGTAGTTTGATTGTATGAGTGAATGGTGTGGAAACAAACCCTACAAATCCTAGGCAATATCTTCTTCAGAAATATTTGGTTTATAGATATTGAAGTATTTATATAATCTTCTCCTTTCAGAATATTTAAGAAAATACAAAATGTAATGATATATTTGTTTGCTAAAATATTTATTTGGAAACATGTTTTTTCCTAGGAATTGCTCCACAAATTAAAAACATTTCCTTGTGCCTATTTGTCCGACCATCTTCATTTTACACATGATAAGAGCTAATGACCAATATTAATAAATCTAAAGAGCATAATATTGAGCTAGAAAAATCAAGTTGCAAAAGGACTTATACAGTATGATATCACCTATATCAAGTGTAAAAAAATGCAATATTATAAATTTATGGGTAATTTTATTATTAATTTCTTGCATCATAAATATTTGAAAAGTAATTTTTAGCCCAAACTAAGTGATAGTAGTTGATTTTATGCGTAGAAGTTAATGAAATTTAACTAGTGTAAAGATACTCAAAATCAAATGAGCTTGAAACCTCTTTATCTTCTTTGTTCCAGATTCTTTTCTTATTCAAAAGGCCTCTGCTTTCCAGGGACTCTTAATTCTTTTAGTCACATTATAATCTAGCAATATCAGTTATTGAACGACAAACAGAATTTTTCTTTATCGTGCAACTCTTTAATATAAACTACCTAGGCCATATTTACAATAGATAAGTTGGGTCTAGTTTTTAAATTGTGGTTTTGCTCAATAGAGATTAGGTTGTTGATACCATAAGAATGGTACCAAATGGTACCAGAATTTATTTTTCTCCTACTCTTCAACTCTTCTATATGTGCTAGGCCATGGTAAACAAGCATGTTTTAGAGTCCTGATTTGGTACGATGATCGTGTGTAGACCTAGCCAGTCACAGCACCCATTGTGAAATTACTTGTGAAAAATGGAACCTGCTATACATTAGAGAAGACAATCTAGCTTGGGTTCTAAGCAGTTGACCAAAAAAAACTTCTACAACCCTTTCTAAAAGATATAGAAGAACATGAGAGAAGCCTCTATCAGAGGTAGAAAGGGCTCCATGCAGCTGTTTTATTGGGACAATGAAAGTGTCCTCAAAGCAAAGAGCCTGAGTACTGATCCTTCTTTGTAATTGACAATATCCCTAGGATGTTTCTTAAACAAATGATCAGTTTAAGCATTTTAACTCTATGGAGAAAAATGTGTTTTCACAACTAAATATTTAACCATTTATCCAATAAAATCGGTAAACTTTCAGTGATTGCTTTTAACTATTTCTCTTTGGCCTTAAAACTTTGAAATATCTGACTTCTCTTTATATAAAAACAAACAAACAAAAAAAACATACCATACGACCCAGCCATCCCACTACTGGGCATCTACCCAAAAAACCTGAAGACCTTAATCTTTAAAGATGTTTGTACCCGCATGTTCATCGCAGTACTGTTCACAGTGGCCAGAACATGGAAACAACCCAAATGCCCTTCGATAGATGACTGGATA